>UZAF01021858.1:1140-11598 GCA_900617895.1 Haemonchus placei
CACGCGGCTGTCGCGGACCATTTCCCTAGTTATAGCAGTTCTAGCGTTTTTCATACAGCTCAATCGCTATGCACTTATTACTATCGGCATGTTTCTACTATTAGTTCTATTGTTCCTGTATTTCTTACTTGCTGCTGCATTTTGCTACATTCCTTCGCGCGCGACAATTTCGTTCCTACTGCACCACACCCTTTGGGCAGCCTTGAGATAGCAGTTGCTTATCCAACTGTGCAAGAGAACTGGCACCGTCCGGTGTACAATTTTGAGGAGATTTCCACCGCTTAACAAATTTTTCCGTCTTCTCGGCACTGTAAAACGTATTATCTATTATTGGGTAATCGAATCTATCATTTGCTGCAAAGTCAAAAAGAAAACAACTTCGAAGAAATAAGACTCATTCACGATAAAGGTGGAAAAGGTGAATGGTGAATGTAAACGTGGCTTGAGGCGTGAAATTCCCAAATATCGGATAAAAGCTTCCATCGGATAAAAAACAAAAGTGCAAAAGTTTTGCGCGTCGATGAGGAGCTTACCTAGGCGCTATCGGTTGGGAGATGTGAGAAGGGAAATTTGCTCTCTCTCGTTGTAGCTGGCATTTTCGGTTTCAATATTTGTGATCAGCATATCAGATTTTTCTGTTTACCCCCGTCTCCCACTATGCCTCACGCAAAGTCGAATTATTTCTCCGGTGAAACTTGCAGTTTGGGTTTAAAAGGGCTATCTTTTAAATCCCTGGAAATTTTGGAAAAGAACTTTTTTGATTTAGAATGATTATTAAGAACGGCACACGTACTCCTTCGACTTCTTCCGAGTATAAAGGCAGGACAGTTCATACCTGCTGACAAAGAATACTTCTATATTCTGCAGCTGGCAATGCCAATGGTGAACATTGCAGACCATCTCATATCACGAAAAACTTTATTGTTCCATTTGTCAGCCAGGTTTGTAAAATCGGATGGGGCCGGATAAAGTTTCCGCATCATGAAATTAACGCAACGGCAATAAATCAGTCTCGAAGACCATCGACTTGGTTGGTTCCCATTGGTTCCCATCGAAACTCCACATGCTCGGTAAGGAGCACATTTGCTGTCGTGAAATTTTTGAAGCAGCTTCTTTTCGAAGGGAATTACTCACTCCAGCGTCTTTGGTACAGCTTAGAAATGAATTCAGTAAATGCAAAAAAAGAAATAGAAAGAGATCAGGACGAAAAATCATACGACGTTAGTCTCACATGTTGGAATAGTTTGGAAATTCCAATCATGTGCAATATATGCGCCACACCGGTGCTCGATGTTCGAACTCGCCATTTACGAGATCGTAAATCGGCATAACGAGCACCAGCAGATACGTTGCTTTCCGAGGTGCAATGGACCATGGGCTAGTAAGCTGACTCGCTTCAGCCCCTAGTCTGTGAGTGGGGACGTGCCTATTCTGAATAGGACTTCCCCAAGTTTTTATTGTACCTCTCATTGCAATTTTTGTTTTTATCTCGCATTTCATCTGACTCACTTAATTCACACCTTCCGTAAAAGAAAGTAGTTATTTTGTTCACATACGCAAAGAAATTCATGCCTTCATGAGTAGCGACCGAAACATCCAGGTGTTTTTTCCTACAGCTTTTTGTGCTCGCACAAATTCATCAAGTATTCCCTGTCAAATGTATCAACGAACGCTTTAGGAAACAGTTCATGTATCAGGTACGACTGGAAAACATGTGAGTGTGGAGGCACACACACGCATTTTCCAAGAGTTTCAGGCTTCTGAGACTCTCCTGGAGAATAAGACACCCACCCACTCAGGGCAACCGATCCCAACTTCTCGAAGCAGAATAATTGGTGTCAGATTCATTTGGGATGGTAAAAGCGCTAACATGTACATCGGCTGACCGCCACAGCTCATTGTATAGGCTACATACGCATTCAAAACGCCACCGCAATTCTGAACGGAAATCAGGCGCGGGGNCCCCCCCCCCCCCCCCCCTCCAGGAAAAAAAGAAGTTGATCAACGCCAGAGTCGTCATTATTTGTTCTATACAATCGTGGATGGAAGTCAGATGCTTGGCGCATATCCGTTCATGCTGTTCGTTCAACGACGAAAATTTCGATCTTTTAATCGAATTAAATTTCTCGTGTGGCACTGACTTCTGAAAAAAGAATGGATGGGATTTAATCAGCTGCTTTGCGGGAGTGCTGTAATAAGTTCATCAAAAAGCCTATTGCGTTCCGCTTGGATCCCCTTTGTTACAATTGCTACATAGACGAGGAGCTGTACATCGTTCTAAAGAAAACGTGAGCTCACTTCACATCGGAAGGCGAATCACCATCATATCAAGCTCTAAACGAGGAATCGGGTCTGCAGTAATCTTATTCTGAAACGAAGCTTGGAAGCAATCCTTTGACTTTTGTGATTGCGTTAGGCGTGCCTTGGTAGTCTGGATATGTCAGCGAACAATAGCACAGAGAACAAGCTGATGCCGCTTCGGGAAGCCTCTACCCCCATGTAATGGCAAGTGATTTACTTGAATTTTTCGCATACGCAGGTATCTGAGCACCAGCCCATCTATTAGCCCAGACTGCGTCGTGGGTGGTGAGCTGACTTGGCCTTCTCATTCATCACTTATCTTTCCCAGTACTTATCTCGTAACAATGTTTAATCCCTGCGGTGCCTGGTAATTTTCATCAAGCTACTCGTGTAGGTATACATAAAGAAAAACGTAATCAAATATTTTGTGTACGGAGTGAATCAGCTCAATGGCACCAATCGATCGAGACAGGGCTATTAACATAGAGATGTGTGGGATTCCTGGCCATTTTCTTGGGGGTAGAGAAAGTGGACAATTTTAGTTCAGAAAAGTTCGAAAAAAAGGGTTCTCGCTCAAGCTACAAGCCATCTATGTGTCCATTGAATGGAGCTACAGGGCCATATATTGTTGTTTGCTTGTTTAGTTGTTTACTTTTTGATCAAGGTGCTCTGTGGGCAGCGTGCTCTTTGTCCCTCACACTGAAGGATTATAATAGGATGAAAATAGCCCATAGTTAAGATGCTTATAATGTAAAACAAAATGGCATTAGTTAATGAGGGTACAAGCGGATCGATTCCAAAAAATGACGTGATATCGACTAGATGAAATGATGATATTTGATGATACTTGGTTATGAAAATGCTTCTATATGCTCACATTCCAACAGATATTAAAGAGCAAGCACATAGCATGACTGCTGTAGATTAAGGTTGAGAAAAAGCGGCGGCAGCATTTCAAAGATGCGATTGAGGAATGCTCGAGTGCGGAGGAAGAAAGAACGTTCCGAACCAACTGCTACATGCAGTCGGCAAAATTTACGGCTGAAAAAAAATTCTGCAGAGAGAAGCGAGAGGGTTGATGGAGTCTGGAAAAGTCAAGAGCGATTGAAATCAAGATCACATCTATCAGCTAGGATTTTGAACGTTTCGGAAGGTTACAAGCAGCAGTGCTGGTACAGCGAGCGACCTTGAACAGAGCTGGACAATGATTGCGAACGAATCAATTCTTGAAAGATGCAACAACAAAATCCAAAGGTTAGGGAAATATTCGTGAACTTGAAGCTGTGAGGCAAATGGAGCCGTAGGAGGGGATGAAAGGAATTAGGTGCGCCGCGTTGTCCACACCGGATGCTATTCGGCGGGCGTTAATGTTTGAACAATGGAATCAAGCAGTGAGTGACACTGAGAGAGATGAGCGATCGTTGCGAGCGAAACTAAACTTTCAAGGTTTTAGATCAAAAGTGGGCTCCATATCTGTAGGACACGCCATGAGATGAAGTTCAATCTGAAAACAACTCAACATTACAAGATTTATTTGAGGAATTCTCTCACGATCGCGTTTGCAAGTTTGCAATTCTAGGACCGCCCACTGTGTCTGGAGGATAGCAAAAGCAAGGCAAGCGTGTTCCTCAAAGAAGCCCCAAAGCAGGTGGGAAATGTTGTTCCTTGAAAATGAGGACTCAGTAAGCGACCAAGTTAAACTCTCAAAAATATTGTCAATAATACCTTGATGTCCCAGGTGTTTTTTTAGGCCTCGTCCAATACTTTATAATTTTTATTAGTCCAACGTTTCGACGGAGTGCCTTCGTCAAAGCCTGTCTGTGTGCTCTGTTTTATACAATCCTTCTGTTGTTCGATAACTTATACCATTTAACACATTCCTCAAAAAAGTCTCTTATTGACCAGATGTTCCCATGCTTCCCATAGAGACTGTACTACCTAGTGGGAGAATGTGTAGGAAATCACCTCTTTTCACCTTTTTTTGTTATGTGCTGAGGATTAGCTTTTACCAAATTTAACACAACGGCGAACATTTAAAAACTATGCCTCAGTTTCCTTTAAACCTTTTCTGTTGGTATCGTCACATCATTCAGTAGCAATACTATCAGCGTGGCGTACATCCCTAGCGTCCTCCACTCCTTCCTCCTCTCTGATTAGAGGCTATATCAAGCTTATAAGTTACCGCGACTGTCAAAACCCTCCTAGTGACCTACCTGTTGCATCCGTGAAAACGTATTAAGGGAACATTTTGAGCGAAGGTTTTTAAGTCATACCACTTCTTTCGCACCTCATGCTATATCCCAGCGAAATGCCATTTCTGCTCTTTCTCAGCTTTTGATGCATTAAGGATGGTTTTCTCAATTTCGAAGTGAAACTGCTTCATTACCTGAGAAGCTCTTTCATTAGTCAAAGGGATTGACAGCATTTGCTTCCCTAAATTGACTTCTTCTGACAAAAACTACCGCTCCAGCGCATTTTTAATGTTGTCTTAAAAATCCGGTCTTTTGGCAGGGCTATTTTGAAAGATGGAGAGTAATTGAAAGTCTGATGGCACTATACTTGGCGAATACGTGGTTGCGGTAAGTTCCAGCACTGAAATACTCCCTGCCTTCTGCTGCCCATAGATCAAGGATGTGTAGAGGATTAATTGATGGAGTAGTAGATGCATCCGACGAAAGCTGAGGATGGGCGAGCAGAGCTGTCATACAGCTCAGCTCTACATGAACTCATGTACAGCTGGACTCCCGCATCGGGCCGAGAAGTTCATTCGCGAGGTATCGCCAAAGATGTGTTCTGAGGGAATTTTTTTTTTGACGGAAACTCTTAGCAAGGCTATGGTAACCATGCAAAAGTGATATGTGAAACGACGTTCCTGAAGAACTCTCGAATTTTCACCTGAAGATCTCAATGCACACACTTTCCTATATTGCAACATTGAGAACTGTGTAAAATTACTTGCCAAAAAAATCGCAGGAGATATATGATCTTCAAATGAGCAAAACTTGTCCGTAATTTTTTTTGCATTGGTAATTTCTCCACGCAACTTCTCTGTGGCTGTTAACTTTGTGAAGTAATCGCGCACCTCCTAAATATCTGATTTCCAACGTAAACTAATTTCTGACATCGTTTTTTTATTTTGGCTCAGGACGCCTTCAAAGAGATCATTACCTTCGAAGGAACGATTACATCTCCATTTTTCAGCAATCATTATTTAGTATATTGACGATACGCGTAACCGAACACAACCGCAGGTCACAATTTCGCAATCTCTTCTCTTCTAAATTTCTCTAAGCTTCTGTTCAGGTCCGATCCACGTCCTCTGTTGCTTCTTTTGCTTCGTTCTGTTCCCGTTGGTACTGTATTTTGGCCGAGGTTTTGTTTTTCTCCCATACCCCTTCCATTTCCTAGCAAAATGCTGAAAACGTGAGAGAAACAACGCAAAAATCCAATGTAAAAGATGTAGGTCATAATGAAACATTGTTTAAAAGAGGGGTTTGATTAATAAACCGTACATCCCATACTGCCTCCTACTAAGTTTGAACGCCCTAGAGGCAAACTGAAAGTTTCGGCGCAAACTTCGCCTTCTATAAGCGGGGTCTAGTCCTCCCACCTACGATAAATGTTCCCATCCTACCGCCTGTACTCCTGCCAAGTTTGAATGCCTTAGGGCCAAATCGACTATTGCGGCGCAAAACCCCACACCCTGTGCACGGATTCCGGTCCTGCCACTTACCAAAGGTGTTCCCATCCTACCCCCCTTACTCCTACCAAATATGAACGCTCTAGGTCCACGGGAACATGAGTCATGAATTTGCGGCCCAAAGTTTCTAACGCGTACGCCGCGCTCCCTGTAAACGGAGTCCGGTCCTGCCACTTACCATAGGTGTTCCCATCCTGTCCCCCTTACTCCTACCAATGTTGAACGCTCTAGGTTCACGGAGGCAGGAGTTATGAATTTCCGGTCAAACACACACACACGACACACTCACAAACACACCGACACACCAACAGACACACTTAGCGAATTATACAAAGTAGGATACTGCCTATGCCGTTTTGTTTCACCCATTACCACTTTCCGTTTTTTAGCATTTATTTCCAACACTTCTACATATCAAATTATAGGTTGGCAAGGCCTTTGACTGATAGCGTAGTGGGACGTGAGTTCATGAAAGGGGTAACGAACAGCAGTGTGGGTGAAAGTGTAGTTGGGGAGGGGGGGGGGGGNGGGGGGGGGGGGGGTTCCAGGCACTTTTGTGCTCTGCGTCTCTTCATTTCTTACTCATCTAGTCATCTCACCCATCCCGCAAATCCTCCCGTACTAAGAGTTAGGGAAGGAGCTCCGGGGTGGGTGAACAAATTGGATGTCGATAATCATCTCCCCTACCCCGGAGCTCCTCTCGTAACTTTTAGGAGAGGAGGAACCTATTTCTGCGATCTCCATACGGTGTCAGAGAAGCAGAGCACAAAGGGGCGCTAGCACCTCCCAACTACATTTTCACCCAGTTGTGTATATAGATACTTTATTATTTATATATTAAAATACATTGTGACTAGATGAAAGCAAGGCCAGGACAAGTTGGCCAGCGCCGATGCGTTGGTCGCTGTATACATGGCTCGGCGAGTGAGAAAGCCCAGTTGTCGGTAGACGGCTTCTTGTATAGTGGTCCCGTTGAACATCGCACGGCGTGATTGATGATCCTCGTCCAGATGGTTCGGGTGGCGAGAATACGCCATCTCCATCCCTTTCAGTGAGGTCGTCCGAGGTCGTCCTCCAGCATTGAATAAGCTCCCAAGCAGTACCGTACAAAATGGAGGAAGTTGACGACATTGTGTGAAGACTCGTCACACTATGAGAAGGAAGCACGACTCGAGCTGAAAAGAAGTTAGGTACAAAATGAGAAAACAACATAGTGGTGTCTGATAAGCGACCAACTTACGAGTTATTCTTATACACTATATAATTACTGTTGATCTCATAATAACATAGTAAGGTTAATCCTACAAATTAGACAATATTCCTCTGATTGAAAGTGATGAAAATTACAGCGAAATGAGGCAGCGTAATAGAACTTATAACAATAGAATTAGAAATTATGTGTTGCATTTTCAAAGCCTATAACAATAACAATACCGAGCTGAGTCATGCTAACTACTTTCGGACTGGTATATGAACAGTGATACGTGTACCAGTCAATGCATACTGAGGTTCGACTGATATACGGATATAATTAAACACCATGAGCAAATACTAGTCTTGTTAAGAGCGACTAGTATTAGAGCGAATCTATATACATGTAGATATATATATTTTGCTCAGATAAATGAGGGGTAAACGCTGCACTTCGGCTCATTGAACCGCCTATTCAAAAAGTTTATAAAAGGGTCATAACCTTGATTGGATTGCGTAGGTATTGGAAAGTCGTGGATGTTCCTCCTACCGGCGAGTCTCTTTTGACCTGTATTAATTTTTGATCGCTTTTCTGAAGGATTATCTGTTGAGGGTCGTGCGCAGTATGATATATGTCACCCATTCAGAACTCCTGTGGCCTAATTGAGGAATGGATTCTGTTCTTCTTATGTGTAGTGATCAAGCCCTGATTTACTGCATCTGTTTGGAAGGAGCAAAAGGGTATAAATACAAAACACGCCAAGTTTATTCTATTTACCTTACCCATGCAATGCCATCATATTTAGTCAATTCTCATTCCCGCGCTTCAAATTCTTTCTTTTTTATGTTTGAAGTTCGCTAACATCAATATTTATATTGCAAAACACCTGAAAAGGATGGACGGGAACTATTCGATTTTCCTCCGATGCTACGATGTGCACTATTCCAGCAAATCAGTGTCTAGTGTGGCTAGTGAAGAATGTTATTCGGATCCCGACAGCAACCATGCTCATCGAAGGTGAGGTTTTCTATTCATGGAAAAATTATTCGCGTTTCAAATAATATATGTATATGTATATATTCGAGGGTCGATGTCCCTATTGCCTCTGCCAAGGGGCGTAAGATACAAGCTGTACGACATCGAGGTTGCCATTCAGGCAGCTCAGCAAGATGCGCACGCAAATGCTGCGCGCTACAAAAAAGCTCACGAGAGAGCTCAGGAGCGGAGGAAAGTATACAAAACGCTAGATAAAAAAGTCAACCCATTTTTTTATCGCCTCAGGGTGAGTAAGATTGTTTTCATGCTAATTTCCATTAAAGAATCTTGAGTATTTAGGAATTGTACTTTCCAATAGGTAATCTTGAGTATTTATGTTTTGGCCCGGCAGGACGAAGCGAGCCGACTTCAGGTCGGCCTCCTGTATTAGCGTCAACTTCAAGTTTCATCAAGCCGTTTGGGGGAAGAAAACGCTCTAATCAACAATGAGAGCCTTTTTGTGTTGACAAATTGAATGGAGAGAAAAGAGAGTATTGTTGCTCCAAGTTGTTGAAGCCCCATATATCTTTCTTTTTTTTCGAGTGGTCTCCGAGATATTTTCTATGTACTTTTTTTAGGAATGCCCAAGGGATTGTTTGAAGAGCAGTTCCACGCTGCAATGCTGGAAAAAATTGCGGTATTTTGGACTATGTTCAATATTTCTGCCTATAATTTCTTTTTTCCGATCATAACTAACTTTGCCTTCCATTTAGCCTACTTCGTGCGACTGCTGTGCCGGTCAGCTGAGGAACCTTAGCTTGAGCGAGTCTCGGCTAGGGTTCATCGTTACCTGGGAGCAAAACTCGCGGGTCCGCCTTGGAACAGCAAAAGCGTACTCCAGTATTGACGAGCAGATCGAATTTCTGCTCCATTTGGTGAGACCACTAAGCTCCACCGTTGGAGATGTGAATGAACTTTTTTTCTTTTTTATACCACTAAGTTATGTATTATTCATATAGAACATTTTATATATCAAACAATGTTTTCACCACTGAGTGATTTAACGACAGTCTTCTAAAGATGACGACGCTTTCACTCTACCAAATTACGGACCAGGGGGATGGCCGCTCAGAAGACGCCAGCCAAGGTGATCCTCAGTAAGAATTATTAGATTATTTGTCTTTATGCTTTTTCCGTGTACTTTGCCAAATAGATTTGCTATAAGTTTTCCATTATCAAGAAAGCATTTGATGAAGTGAACTTTGGGAATTCTCGCTCTGGATCCAGTCGTTTTGCGAGCTACTCTATACACTACGTGTCAGGGTATGTTTTTAGTAGGTGAAAACTTTCTTTCCTGGGATTTACGCGTGTTACTGTAAACCCGAACTTAAAGGTTATCACGGAACTCTGTCTACTTGGGTGATGACCTCGAAATGCAGTCTACCATGCCAGTTCCTGGAGGGATGGAAGAGTGGCAGAGGAGTTCTCTAGATTGACGTCGTAATGGCGATCGAGTCCTTAGCTGGTAATTTGTGTCGGAGTGAATATGTGAAAACTGGATTATCATTAGCTTTAGTTTGTACAATCTCCCCACCTTCTAGACTAGTTTTCAAATATAGGGTTGTGGTCATAGAGAACAATGATTAGTGGTCATTGTATGCCTTCTATGGGAAATGTGAAACGAATTCCGTCATATATAAGAACCTGAATGAGGTGCGTTTTTTTATTTTAAAAGTAGTTCCTCTATAACGCCTATTCTACTCTCGAATGGTGGGACTAATCAATAAAGTTAGCGATTTATCTAGATTTGACTTTTGACCATGCAGTTCATGTGCTCCGTCGGACATAATACGACCAATGAACGCAGTAGGACCAGTAGAATGGCTCTTAGCTTGAAACTGCCTTCGGGAAAATTAGAACATACTACTCATCCTACTCACCATCCTATTTGTGAGTTTACTGATTTTTAATATACATTAACGGGTGGGTGGATGTCCTATATTTGTTTGAAATCGGGACAAGAAAAAAAGATAAATAAATGGCGTTCATAATTCCTTTTGAAAAAGATCTGTTCCCAAATGTGGTCATCCCACGAATTCATGCTATGATTATTCTTCTTTGCGGTGTGTTCCAGGACACGCTACTTAATGTAGTTCAGTGGTAGATCCAGAATAGAGATATTTGATCGATGCTCGAGCACGCCACAGTAGTACACCGATGAGCATCAAGTGCAGTTTGGCGATCGTACTTGTATATTATGAATCAACTAAATCGAATAACTAGGTAGCTC
>UZAF01021863.1:0-11568 GCA_900617895.1 Haemonchus placei
ACTCTAGCTCTCTGCGGCGTACGGTGCCTTCCCGGCGGGACTACGCGCCCAGGCGAGGCCGGCCTTTAAGTCGTCCGAACGGCACGACAGGCTGGTAAAGCAGCTCGATACATTTGCAACTTATACAGGGAAGATGGTATAGGCAAGTCTACAGCACAGAAATGGCTTGCGAAATTCAGAAAGGGCGATTTTGACGTCGACCACTCGCTCGGCAACGGAAGATCGATGAGGAGCTTCAGAAAGCATGATGTACTGAGACGTGTTCGAATGAAAATGTGTGTAACGGGAAGCACCTTTGATGATGGTTATTATAGATGTATGTATTCGCATTCTATACATATATCTATTGTCTGTATCTACCATATACAGTAGCGCTGTATATGGATGTCTGTCTTCTGTCAAATGCTTCTTCACTCGTACTTTACAGTCGTAACTCCCTTCCTACCTGATCTAATCATGCGAAATTTCAATATGTGTAGCATGGGTGTACTGTGAATATTTATCACTATTAACCTGTAATCTAATTATGTTTAAGATATCCCAAAAAGCTCGAACCCAAAATCAACTGGGAATACAGACACGAGTCCTTCTAGGATTTCTTCCCTTCCTGCCATGCTCAAAGTGTACGAGCGCTAACGCCGAACATAGTGAAGGGGAAACACGCACATAAGGCGGGAGCAACTGCAAACGTCGCCAACATTGCTTTCAGCGAAGTATACTACCCCAAAAAACACCTTGCTCTAGTCATGTGGATATTGCTGCTTTGCAGTCAAATAGTGTTGATTAATGAGAAATATGCTTTAGTTGAAAATATCGAAATTTCGCGCCATCTGCTCTGTTAAGATAAAAGTTATGAACGAAAAAGCGTAAGAGCGTTTGACCGAAGACTTTTGAGCGTTACTGTTTATCTATCTATCTGTACCTATAATACTATAGATCGGCCGTCGTTATTTACGAACTTCGTTCACCTTTCGACCGATTTTTCGAAGCCTTTTCATCAAAAATCGCCATACGGCGGATTTGGAGAAGCTCTCGTTCAGGCTCTCGAAGTTCAGCTCTGACGATGTGCAATATGGAGCCCCACTTGGCCAGTTACGCCGACAATCGGTGGGTGAAGCAATGCACTCCATTGAACTTTGGAAGCGCCCAATGAGAAACTACTATTTTTTCCATAACAACGGGGTAATTAGTAATAGGGTATCGATTTCTATCACTGATCAGTGTTGTAAATACTTTTAAATCTGTGAGTATCGAGGAAGTAGTCGATTTACGAAATAAAGTGACGCTATTTTATCGATGTTTATAAATTTCTCAACCATCTTCTTATTAAAGGGAGCGGGGTGGCGTTGAACGCAGGATTCAAAGAAGGAAACTTTTATCACAAGGAAAGGCAGATCGTAAACAAGATAAGCCTGATGGAGGGGCAGTCGTTCTTCTTGCGGGTTATGTAAGTGCAAGAGCCGTGTGATAGATTAGAACATATGTCAAGTACGAAACGAAAATACCATTGAACTGCGTTTGAAAATGGTAAACGGTAAGGACGCAGGAATAAGTTCTTTCTAGAAGGACATTATCTATAATTAGAACAGGTTCAAAGACAAGGCAACGCTTAAGAGGGAGGCCAGTTCTACGGTTCTGAAAGATGTGTTTCTTTTACCAACCAAATTTCTACCTTTAAAGGCACAGTTCATGATAAAAATGGTTACTGAGTTCTCCCCCTAGGACCCGATGGCCCCTAAGGGTAACAGGAAGAACAGTAACGAGTCCCAAAACTCAGCAGCTAGAGCATAGTGGAAGCCCCGTTCCCGGATCGGAGTTCCCGCCCCTCGATCGATGTCACGTCAGACGTCAGAGTGTCGAGGCTATGCAGGGTGCAACATTCGCTCTAGGACCCACACTCAATCAGCTGATCGCCGAATAATGAGGCGATATTTTCTGCTATTCCTTTACTCACTGTTATTCTTTTTGCTGCTGCGATCCCTTATTTAATTTCCTTCCACAACAGGCCAAAAAAGGTGGGCTGTTTTTGCCGCCACTAAGGTTTTTTGTTAACTCATTCTTATGACTGAATGAATTTTTGCTTACAGTAGTCACCTATTCGCATCAGGACCGCAGTGGCACACACTGTATAGCTTGTCCGAAAGCCCCATTCCTATTCATTTCTCTGGTTTCATACTCATCGAGCCTCTTCAAAACGATATTTCGAAGCCTTTTTCACTTTATAAACACTGATTCACACAGTTTCTTCGCCATCATCACTTTATTTTCCTTCTTACCTTCCATTTTCGTCATAATTTGGATTGCCCAAAATTATCGTGAACTGTGCCTTGGTTATGGGTGCCGAATGATGATCTTCCCTACCGATGACGAGTCAGTTTACTCCACTCTACAAGATAGGTTAATGATTCTATTTCTACCGAACAGCATGACTTGGAATTGGTAAGTGGCAGTGGGCAATTAATAGGTCCAGCGATAAAGGAGCAGGCAAGAAACAAAAGCGAAACACAAAACTTATAACATTCAAAAGATGTTCATTTGGTTTGAGCATAGCATATTAAATTAAATTTGAATAAAAAAACGAGAGGTAAAGAAGTAAGTGGAGAGAGCATGGAATATTCCCGAATCTCTAAATAAAGATGATATGATGAGGACAGAAACTTCAAGAATCGTGGATTATCCTAGCTTAGAGACTGGTCTTGCATTCATACGTTCAATTTTCATTCAAAGATAAAAAAAANNAAAAAAAAACGATCAAGATCGTGGTGATCAGAATGGCAGAAGACCTAACGTGAGGAACCCTAGACGTGACGGGCGTGTCGTGGCTGAATGAGGCCAATGCACATAGGAAATGCTTGACTGAAGCGTTTTCCCTGGGGACCGTCGATTGCCCGCAGCAACGGGTGGATGGCCCTGGCTAGACTGGCTGTTCGAAGTCATCGAAAATGTCATTTAAAGCAAAACGAAGAGTTCCATGATGAACGACAATTCGCCAGCTGATGCGAATGGCTTTTCGAGTTCACCGCCGCTGGCAGCTCTGCCGCTATTTTACAAAAGCTAATATTATTTCTGAAAATTGATCCGATATGACTTATAATGATTTGACGTCTTTTGTTAACTGCCGCTGTTTTAACAACACCCTACATAGAGCGCGAAGACAAGCCAAGTAACATTCGACCTAGCGAACCTATTTCGCCCTGGGGGTCTGACAGTTGCACTCCAAGAACGAGTGGTGATGTATCAAAGTGAAAAATGCAAGTACGTTGGTTCAAATTCAACCAAAAACAAGCGGAGCTGCACTAAGGCCGACTGGTTCGACGGATAACCGGCCAGTTCAATAGTAATCACCTTAGCAGCTCTCCGCGGGACTCGTTAACAGGGGAGTCGTAAAGGAATCGGCAATGCAATGGACGCAATGCTTTCCGATCTAAAGTACTCGACCAAAATCTTTGTGGTTGGAAATGACGCCATGCCAAGTTCGTTTCGAGTATAGGGCTACTACCGGCGCCATTTCCATACTCGTGGACCCCGGGTATAATTTCACGTACACCTATTCCCATGGTGTAAGGCATGCCTATGTGGTCTTTTTGGCACCTCTTCCACTAACAATATCCTAGAACCTCTTCCTAGATTCTCGAATTTAGATTTAGATTGTCTGCACAACTTATCTGACAAGTCGGAGGAAGGCTTGATTGGTCAGGCTACGATATGCTAAAATCCTGCGACACCCCTCAAGTCACTGCACTAGGTCCTTTCCAGCTAGCGTGCATCTTCACGGACCAAAAATCCCCACCGTAACGGCCACGAAATTTGCCCACTCCCACACTATCATTGGCTCCTCTCCCATTCGCATTCCTTCGTGGGTACATTCTTCAGGAGACTACAATCAACCGAAAACTTTTCCTCTTCATACTATCTTCAACTTTGCAGATTCTTCAACATCAGTGCCCCTAAAAAGCGCGTCCAACACATACAACTCCATAAACGAGCAGCATCCTAAAAGGATTATGAAATTTACCGAAAAATTTTGTAGATTTATTACATGCAAAAATAAAAAGGTGCATATCAAACAATCAAGATAGAGATCAGTACCCATGTTTCAAAAACTCAACGTCCTTAACGTTTGTTGGACGCTAAACCATCAACAAGTCGTGAGAAAGTGAATCTACAGCAGTTGTTTTGTTAATGAGAAAGGAGGTTGAGAAATAAGTTGAGGTGATAAAACGAGGGGGTAGTAAGACTACAAAAAAGCGAGTAACCAATATTTCAGTAGCCCAATAAACTAGAAATCTGCATCAAGCTGGAACTGCCTCTCCTTTTCCGTGCTCAACACACCAGGACGCTGATACTCAGAAACCTGAAACTTTCCACATTTAATGTTTTAGCCAACTACACGAACTATAGATGAGAATGTGGATATGCACCTTTTTTTCGAAGAAATTAGTCTTTCCATCGATAGAAATGTTCTCCATGAAGTCGAAAGGATTCTTCGACTTGTAGATCTAAAAACGAATACAACTATCGACGATCCCTAGTCAGGTAAAACACAACACACCTTTTCGCAACCAAGCTCAACAAGCAGATGATCTGCGACGTACTCTATGTATTGACACATCAGGCGACAGTTCATTCCAATCATGTCTACTGGCAAAGATTCTGACAGGAATTCCTGTAAGGTTCCCAATTAAAGCACATATTAGAAAAATATGTTCAACCTTCGGCTATCAGCAAGTCTGACAGCATTACAAAAACCAAACTGTAGTGAAGCGTGAAAGCACACCTGTTCGATAGCGACAGCATCTCTAATGATGTAATAGATGCGTTCATGACTCAGCTTATTTTTGATATGCGAATACATCAGACATGCAAAATCGCGATGAAGTCCTTCATCCCTAAATGAGCTGTTTATTTAGAGGGTATTTTATGAAACATCTTAAATGTTTATAGGTATGCGAATGAGTACGAACATAGAACGGCCCAAAAAATTCCCAAGGGTCTTTTTTAAGCCGTTTCAAGTTGATTACGAAAAGACCTGTCATATAGGTTCAGCAAACTTACCTTGAAATGAGTTCGTTAGAATGAGTGAGACCAGGCATCAATCCCCTCTTCTTCAGCCAAAAAATGGAAGCGAAAGACCCAGAGAAAAATATTCCTGTAGACTCAACATGAAGCCACGAGAAGATTCAACACTATGATTGTCAAGCTACCTTCCACAGCAGCAAATGCTATGACTCGCTCAGCAAAAGGAGCTTTGTGGTCTGCAATCCATTTTAACGCCCATTCAGCCTTCTTTGCAATACAAGGGAACTCGAAAATTGCATTGAAAAGGATGTTCCTGAATATTTGGATTGCCCTCCATACTAGCTTTCTAGACATCATATATTTACCTTTCCTTCTCATCTCTGATATAGGTCTCAATAAGCTTACTATACATTTCAGAGTGAATATTTTCGATGGCAATTTGAAAACCGTAAAAGAATCGAGCCTCAGGAACTTGAACTTCTTTGGAAAAGCGTTCCACCTAAAGTGCGACAGTTTAGCTGGACGATTAACTTGAACTGATTCCAAATCTGTAAACTTGACCGCGTTTCAGTACTTCAAAACTACCAACCAAATTCTCATTGACTATACCATCAGAAGCGGCGAAAAAAGCAAGCACTCGCGATATGAAGAACCTTTCGTTATCAGTCATCTTCTCCCAGTCAGCCATGTCCTTGGCGAGATCGACCTATGAAAAGCGTAGTTATCCTGAGGAGGAAGCCTATGAATTCCTGACCTGCTTACCTCTTCCACAGTCCAAAATGACGCCACAGCTTTTTTATAGAAGGCCCAGATGTCATGGTACTTGATCGGGAAAATGACAAATCTATTCGGATTCTCCTTCAATAATGGCTCCTCTTCGTTAGTAGCATGTGATGACGACAGCTAAAAGTAGAGAGTGAACACAATGCCAATGCGTTCGCTATCCCACTCAACATTTTCTTGATGCGCTCTCGTCCATATTCCCAATGAGCTATGTCATCAGAAAACAACACAATAGTTGAAAACAACTTACTATTTGCATAGCCTGCGGAACTGCATCCCCCCCAGACTTTTGTGGAGCGGGCTCGTTAGTATCCTAAATTAAAAAAAGTGACCAACTGCACAACTAGGCTGACACAGCTGCTACTACATACCATATTTTCTTTGTTCTCATATATGACGTTCATTTGGGTTTCTCCAAGTGTCATAGTTCTTAATGTTATCAGCTTAACCTGCAATCAAAAGCCGTCGATAACAAGGATTCGAAACCACGACGACCCTATTCAGAGCGATGCTCCTTTTAAACCGGTCAAACGATAAAATAAACACAGGGTGGTTCTTCTTCAGAAATAAAAATTTAACGTCAGAGAAAATTAGATTAAATTTATGGTGTTTCACAGAGGAAGAAATCAGGAATCCAGGCAAGAGAAATCTGTAACCTATTCCAACCCAACTTTAGTTGACAAACTTCAAGAGGTTCTTTTGAAATTCCTCCGAAATAATACACCACTAGTACACTAATAGTACACAATAGTACAGCACTTCGGAATACAAGGCCATGAACAACAAAAACAAAAAAATTCCGCACATGGCTGCTTCCCTCTTCATCGAAAGCGAGAAAGAGGCAAAAGGAGAGGAAAAGCCATAGAACACAACCACAAGCTCGAAAGATTCTCTTGGGCGGAAAGAAATTGTTATAGTTCCCATGGGGCAAAGCTTGAACCGGATGGTTCTTCGAGTGCAACTATATTTGACACACAATAGATGTCCGCGAGAGTATAAGACTTAGAGGGAAAAACTAGATGGAATTGGAAATGATCCCAACAAATCCAACATCAAACTAACCTCCCACGGCAAATACGCGCCAATTCCCACGAAACAACTCATTGTGGCTTAACAATTAACTAACATTTACAATTAAGAAATAAGTTCCCGTCTAGTAAGACCTGCCATACAGCGCGGTGGCACGAAGGACAATGTCGGCGGCATCGCCCTCGACAGTGTCGATGACGAAATCGGCGCGGCGGTTTTCCCGCGCTCCCATTTAAGAGCGCCAATTCGAACAATTTGAATGTCTTCCCAACCAATGACGCACGACACGGACCGGGTGGGCGTTCACGTTGAGGGGTTTCATCGATGCAAAATGAAAGTTGTGGAAAACAAGTTGATGAGAGTAAACAAAGTGCAGATGCACTCAGCGCTGAACGATTTTCCGCCAAAGTAATGATAGTTGGTCCGTGTGATCTCTATGGTGTCGGAGTTCTGGATTCTCATACACCAAGTTCCGGCATAACTACGCTGACAAGCGACTATAAACTGACCTTCGACTCATCTGTACCTCAACTCAGAGAGTAAACGGGACCTCCTACCGCAGAAATACAAAGCTAAAAAGATAGGTGCAAAACAGCCGCGACTCAAGTTTGCACCATTTCTTTCAGCCAAAGGACTTCGCTTCAAGTTGGCTTAACTTCCGGTTCTGAATGATACATGTAGAGAATCTGCAGAACACGGAGGAGAACTCCGACATTGGTGCTTGTTCACAAAAGGACTGTTCTGTTGACCAGACTTGCTGTAGCAGACCGAAAACCTCTAAGTTGAAAAATTAAACTTGACTCTGCTCTAGTGGGTCAACTTTGCGTTTAACTTGGAGCAGTGAAACCCATCTCCCCTCAGGCTCACCCCTTGTGATTACAGCGCACTTCAATAGAAGAAACAAAGTAAAACGAATGCAATAATAGGTCTCCTTTTAAAACCGAAGTCTTGGGCATTGAGGTCCGGTGACGGATTCAAAACAAGAGGACGAAGCAGCACGAGCTCGATCCATCCGGAGCTGGAGCCCTACGAGTCTTTCGAAATCTCGTCGTCGAAAAAAAACTTATGTTGGCGGCTGCGTCGCGTGTTGATGCCAGAGCGCGACAACCCTTTGCATGAGGATAAAATTGGAAACAGGCTGACTTAGTATTTCTGCAGTAGCAACCATCTGCTCTACTATTACTCAAGGCCCTCAGTAGGCTTATTGATTGATTGAGACGGTTACACTTCGGTTGACTCGAGACATAGTCGAGTTTGCGGTGGAAACTAGGTAGGGCCGCTCCACTGAGCCCTGCATCTCAGAAACCAAGGACTACGGCGATAGAAGGACAGGCCGCAGGCCTTGTTGGCCTTGGTGGTGCTAAGAAACGATACTAATGCAGGAGGCAATTTTTTGCTGGAGCCTGAGAGAGCAGGAACATCTGGGTAGGCGAGGGCTGACCTGCTGGAAAAACCTAGGATGGAAAAAGAACCAACCACCACAATAGCCGCTTGTCGCAGAAATTGAATGGGGTTTGAGCGGGCAGTGTATGGGCAGGTTTCGATGTATTAGGTGACCTCGATGTAGGTGGACCGCAGAGAAGGGAGAGTAGCCGAGCCCGTAAGGGTGCCTAGGAACGTTTCATAGCTTTTTTATGTTACAACTGTGTGTTTTTCACCTAACTTTAAGAAGGGGAGGAGCTCCGGGGTGGGGACCAATTAGATGTTCAATTCTTATCTCATCACAATTTTTTTTGCATGAGATAATCATCTCACCCTCCCCGGAGCTTCTCCCCTTTTTAAAATTAGGTGAAAACAATATTTTTGGCTAAAAAACATCTCTAAAAACAGGTAAGGTCGCCTATACCTCAATCTTTGCGTTTTAGCCTTCGGTGATTCAAAAGGGGACTGGTCCCCCTCCCCTCCTCCCTTTCCCCTCTCCTCCAACTACATTTTCACCAGAAGGGGTTGTACGAGATTATGATGGCGGTATTGGCATGGAAGGAT
The DNA here is from genome assembly GCA_900617895.1 of Haemonchus placei. Classification (NCBI taxonomy): domain Eukaryota; kingdom Metazoa; phylum Nematoda; class Chromadorea; order Rhabditida; family Trichostrongylidae; genus Haemonchus; species Haemonchus placei. Next base: position 8,818 of record UZAF01021863.1, read on the forward strand.
ATTTGGCGAGATTAATGTCAGCCACAGTACGCAGAAGGGCCATTCGCCTCCCAATGTCCCCTAGGTCTTGACTCGTTTGATGTCCAACATCTGCGCTCCCCCGTAATTGATGCCTTCAAGGCTTTTACAAGAGAACCACTTTAAGATGGAGACTTAGGTCACGCTGTTTATTGAGCGCTTTTTGCGCCCTGCCTGGGATGTTTTTCGACTCAACAACACTCAATAAGGCGTCTTTGGAGGCCAAAGGCTCGATGTCATTGGAAATCTCCAGAGCCATCTTTATCATGAACGGTGCTTTTAACAGTTAGGTGACTGAAGTTAATGATTAGTTACGGAATCGTGATAGCATTTGCTAACTACTGATAAGTAGGGTCGGTGTGTCAGAAGCACTACATCCAATATGCCCTACGTATTATATTATCAATAAACTTTTGGCAGTTTTGTGAGCGATGCAGTGTGTGGCGGGATCAAAATTGGTTGGCACTAGAACAACTAATTGATAACGTCTAATATTGGCCGAAGACGGCATGACCCACTAGTTCCGCTCTGCCCTTTCTGTAATAGTTAAGCCCCGACACAATTCAGAAGCCCTTTTCTCTTTACATTCGTTGTGCAAGTTGAGTGTTCTTCATCTGTGACTTATGCCTCGGTCAAAATGTGTTATTTTTGGTTTTTTTTGTTTATGATTTCCTTTACGGTTCTCTATCCTTTTTTTCTTTGGTATGTAATGAAGTTAAAGGCGCAGTTCACGATGAAAAATGGTCTCTGAAATTTCTCCATAGGATGAATTCGAGGCCCTCCTGGTACCTATGTGCCCAAGTTAGGCCGTGAAACGTTCTGAATAGGGCACAAAAAGGGGCCAGACGTTGTATCGTGTGAATGCCACACCCACAGCCGACGAGCCATAGAAGCTCCACTATCTTAAGGAACTCTCATGCTGGAAGTTCAAACGAATTGTCATGACCTATGGCGACAGTGTAAGGCAGTTACAGACAATTTTAGCTTGATGTGGTCAGCTCTTGTAACAACTGAAAGTCAGCAATTGTAACAACTATAACCTCATCCGAATACCACTTCATGCCGTTTCCGCCATGGTAATCTCGTACAAACTCTATTTCCATTACTTTTGGGAAGCCTGATTTTTTGCGGAGTAGGCGGTTTCTCTCGTTTTCTTCGCCACCGATGCACTTCTCTACATCAACACCCCTTTCAGCTTGAAATTGGAACCTCAAAATTATCGTGAACTGTCCCTTCAAGTTGACATTGACATCGGCTCACTTGTCGTGTTTGTAAGACCATACAGTTGTGATCTTTCGAGTACTCAAAGCTCATCGCACTAATTACTGCGTGCGAAAAAAACTCTTCATTGCTGTTGATATTACCCATACACAATACGATTTTTCTCATTTTTCTCAAACGACTCTTTTCTTCATTTTCTTTTTCACTCGTCTTTTTTCACGTTTTCCGTTCATTTCTTCACAATGCATATTTGATCAGCTGAAGATGAGCTTATTCTTCCCAGCACAGCTGAAGCTTATTCTTCCCAGCATTCGTTATCAGCGGAAAGCAGGGCGGATCTTTTTTTTACGTTCGACAGACATTTTTCGGGTGCGATGACTTGGGTCGTTTCAATTCGAATTTCTTCGTAGAATTTCCGGACAGATTACGTAGACTTTACGTTCAAGACCCTACGTACACGGATGACGAGTAGCGAATTCAGAGGAGTTTTTTGAGAAAATTAGAAGCTTCAATTCTACACTGGCAATGGCGTCAATGGGAGCGCAAATTGACACCATAGGCACGTGGGCCGTACTGCTACAGAATATATGGCCAAATTTACCACCGGATAGGAACCCTCCATCCGAGAGAAGGAGAGCAACGTCACTATGGACAGATCTATATTCTGGATCCACCAGTGGCTGCTGGCCAACGTCTTGAAGACCCAAGAAATGTGGATTGTGACCCAGATTTGATGCGTTCTCTAAGCGAGCTGCTGTCGGAAGTCAACGTCTATGCACAGTCTTTCAGGATTATGAGTGAAATCAAACAGGCCGAAACTGCGGTCGCAACAAGAGAAAATCGTACTCTCAATATCCGGATAATATTTGAGAGGAACAGTGAGAGCGGACTGAGGCGCCGCCAGTACGACCTGCCGACGGCCAGTGAAGTCGCAATTATAAATGTGGGGGAGAACGATGACGTGCCGCCTACGAGGTGTTTAGCAGTTCATCTTCGGAATGTCTCTGGAGAACAACTCCAGAATATACGTGATATTGACAAGATATGCGATCCTCTTACGTACCCTCTTCTCTTTCCTACTGGAGATGGCTGATGGGAGCCATCCATGACTGAAAATGGTATTCGGCTTTCACAACGAGAGTACTATGCGTCTCTATCATCAGTGTGAGACTACTTCAATCCCATTTTGCACGCTGGAAAACTCTTCCAGCGGTTCGCAGTCGACGCTTACGCAAAAATAGAGCTGAATCAGTTCAATTCCACGGGAAGGAATCAACTCAGATTGCGATCAGACTCATACAGAGGTGTGCATGATTGTCTGGCTGTTGAGGACTTCAGTTGTCCTCTGGGAGCCCGTGTCATTTTACCGGCGTCCTTTTTCTCCATGCAGCAGTCATATCTTCAGGACGCAATGGCTATAGTTGCACCACAATGGAAGGAAATCCGAGGGAATCTCTTCAGTGGAAAAACAGCGTCGGATCGTCCCGATTTAGTGGCGTGTTCAACGCCAAT
>UZAF01021870.1:0-11543 GCA_900617895.1 Haemonchus placei
ATGTAATGGAAAGTTAATCACGAACTTGTCATTATCTTATTTCGCACTACCATTCAAGTTCAAGTCCATAGTGGTTAATACTACCAATGTTTCATCAATAGCTGCTGCTTTGAACGTTTTGGATAATTGCCTTTTCAGGAAAAACTAGCTAATGGAGAATTCGACCACTCCTTCTGGAAGAAGGGTATGTTCTGGCATGACAAGAAGCATTACGAACCACCATACGAGTTCTTCTTGTCGAAATCACCCCTGGAAGGAGACAAGCCTCTGTCTAAAGATTGGCAGTACTACAAAAAGGTTTGCGATTAGTCCGTATGAGCTTTCATTTGTAGCAGTTGTCCATATCTCATTTGTTCACTCATTAGTGTTTGTCCTTCCTAGAATCTGCTGTCATCAATTCATGAGCTCTATTTAAAGGAACTGACCAAAAAAGGGATATTGTAACTGGTTGATTTATATCATAGAGCTTTCATTATCCCTTTATTTTATTTGAGTCACCCATCTTTTGTCTGCAGTGTCCACCTCGTGTAGGCAGACGAGAGTGCGGCTCTTGAAGAGCAAGTCTTGTGACAAATAATCATACTTTCCTGCAGAACAGTCTTTCACAGGCTATCGGGAGGTGTTTTGTATAGCACGGAGAGTTTTTCATGCCTTGCAAAGGGGGGAGGGGAGGGTCTGACTCTTCGAAAGATCACATAGTGGGTCTCAATTTACGAAAGATCACATTATCGCTCCTTTTGTGGCTAACATCAATTACCTTCTGGTATTGATGTGTACTTAACGAGTTCACTAGGTGTTCTGTCACCATTGTATTGTTTCAGACCAAGCTTTCGAAGGAGGTGACAAGTTAGTGCTGAATCACGTGACATTTCTTATGGGGGAAGTGAAAGAGTCGAAATTCTGGATATAAAAGGGTTACCACATCTTCCTTTAGCGGGAGTTTCAAAATGTTCTCACAGTCCTAAAATGAGTGTAAAGGCTGCATTTGTAATGACTCATATTACGTGATCATCATACTTCTGCACAATGCTCTGGTGTTAGGAACTTTCTAAACCAGCCAGTTAATGCTGCGTCAATTTTGTCGCAGTTGGAAATTATTGAATTACTCATGTATCTGACTAATTGGGATTTCAGAATTAAGTATTTATTACACTCATAAGAGTGCGCCCGAATGTGGCAGAAGAGAAACAAACAATAACATAGAATGAAATAGTAATACATTGAGTCAATTGTTTATGTTTTAGGTGGCACAAGATCCAGAGTTCGACAAAGAACAAGGAAAGAAGTCTACGTTCCGCGCTTGGTAGTTGTTATCTAGATAATTTCGTGAGCGTGTATCTGATACGCTTGTTAAGAGATGGATTTGTAATTTTATAGCTTGTAGCTTCGAAGATAAAGTCTAGGTTATCAGTTTGCTGTTTTGTGGCAGTGGTTGATCCATTTCATACTATGAATTCTAGAGCGATTCAGAGCCGTACTTTCCTCTTGCCCAAGACATGATTTGAAATGCGGCCGACACTCGTAAGAAAAAAGATAGTAATAGTAAATATCTATTCTGTTAAACGAACGTGATGCCACATCCTTCAGGATGAAAATATCCTGAAAGTGCCTAAGTGGCAAATATGGAATTTCAGTTTGCGTGTCCTCCATAAGCATCGCGAGCTATTTATATGTTCATGACCATTTAACCATTTAATTACAGAATGTTCTTGACGAATTGTAGGAATATAGCATATAAGCAGGGGCAGTATGTTGGAAAGATAAGGTTTGTTGAACATAGAACTCCTTTGTCGTAAAAGTGCTGGCCGTTGTACGTTTTGAACATTGATGTGTTCAGAGAATATTTCTACTACATAAGTCATGAAGGGATGTTGTTCCTCGACGATTCGCGGTCGAAGAATTTCACATCTGCTTATAAGGGTTTGTAAGTGTATCTGAAAGTCGAATGTAGCATTTTACCCTATTTTCCTTGTTTTTTTTTTGTTTTTATGTTATATTACAGTCAGTCAGAGAAGTCAAGTGTGACATAGCACTCATTGGTGTTGAATGCTTTCTAACTATTCCGCGTTTTAAGATACGGATTTTCTGAATTTCTTTTATAAGCAATTACGACTAAACGATACGGACCGCTATAGGGTGAGCTTTTGATGAAGCCCAGAAGTTTCTTGAAGTGTAAAGTAGTGAAATTTTAGTAGTTTGAGCTCGAGGTCTCAACCAGGTGATGGGTTCGAACATTGTACCTTTCTTTGAAAGCAAGGCAGTTCTTCTAGGATTCTTTTCCATACGTGAGTCGATGCGGTCGGGAGCATAATTTTCTACGCTGCGATGATCGGCCTATAGTTTTCACTGAAATTGTCGATAATGGGACAATGATGCGCATCGGACAATCCACGCGAAAGTATCCTTTTGAGGTGTGTTTATGGTATCATCATAAAATTCGTAGGAATTTTAGTTCGTAGATCGAATACACGGTGACATTTTGGTAACGGTGTCACTTCCAGAAACGTCAATCATCCTTGGTCCTCTTTATTGTAGGGTATATGCCGGAACTTTATAATCTTATGCATTTCTCTTCTAACTGAATAATATGCAAACGAATGCAATTGGAAATCTCCACTCTATCTTCGCTCCGATTTCAGCCCACCTCACTGTCGATGCTGAGTAATGGTCGGCTCTACCACAAGGCACATTTTGAGGAATACGGTTTGATAATGTCGAAAACCGCTGATAAACTGTTCCCTCTGTTCACCTTCGACGAACATGGTTTTCCTACGAAATTTCGCTGGAAGGGAGAAGTCTATGAACTAACCAATGAAATTCGTAAGCAAGTGGAGTCATGATTTAATTCATGTCTGAATTATCATCTCATATTCTATGATTCGGGTTAGATTTCTATGCTGCTAGGCTTGCTTAATAATTTTTACGCTTTTTGCCATCCTTTTCTTTTAAATGCATTAGTTCTTGAACAGTTTGTACGTACTCATCAAAATGTGGTAGACACTATTGCCCTTGCCTCTTTACAGGTCTATCATTTGTAAGTAATGAATGATTGAAATTGTTCTTAGTGCTGTGTTTGGATAAAGACTGTGGTATGAGATGTTCATTGATTAATGGCGAATGTCCTCGTTACATCTGCTATTTCAACTTGATCTGGCTTCATTTTGAATATCGAAATAGAGTATGCGTTTTTCCAGCAGATGAATACACCGGGGGCTCCGAAAAAGCCTCGTCGATCGGTAGAGAGTGTTCCCATCACAACACAGGTGTTTATTGTGTTCTGTCTTTATGTGCAACTTTTGAAATCATTCGTGAAGGGGAATAGANTGAATGTCCTCGTTACATCTGCTATTTCAACTTGATCTAGCTTCATTCGAATACCAAAACAGATTATGCATCTTTCCAGCAGATGAATACACCGGGGGCTCCGAAAAAACCTCGTCGATCGGTAGAGAGTGTTCCCATCACAACACAGGTGTTTATTGTGTTCTGTCTTTATGTGCAACTTTTGAAATCATTCGTGAAGGGGAACAGAAGCAACTCCGATCAAAGACCATTTAGCAGACGAAGGATTCAGAGAGATTGTGATCAAGAAACTAATATATTTCATTGTATATATGCTCTTAATATAAGCTATAGGTTGGTAATCTAAGCAGCCTTTTAGGTTCTAGCTCACTGATCATGAACTGTGACAATGAGCTCGGTTGTTACCACAGAAGCAATGGCTGAAAATGGCTTGACCTTATTTGAAATAGATGAGTCGGTTGCCTATTTTGCTTAGCGGTCTGTTATGAATGAGTGGGAGCAACTCTGAAAGCGAAGTCGTTTTCCACTTATTTTAGGCTTTCACTACCAACGTTCGAAACCGTTACGATCTTATTGAGTTCCATCCTCTATAGCAAATTTTCCTGCTCCGCCCGTAGTTAGGCAGTGAATGCGCATTCGATATCACTCTTCTCAGTTCGCATAGTTTATGCGAGATGTCCAGGGATAAAGAGCAAGGCATGAAGTATAATAAGGGTAGTGTAAGAGATAAAGAGCATGGTTCCCGTAAGGCATTTTAGTTATTATATTTGTGGCCATAGTACCAAGCCATCGCAGAGGCAGCAAGGGGGGCGGTGTGGTCTTAAGACTTTCTGCATTGCACAGCTGTTCGCTTCAAATCATTATTCAATACTGTGCAAGTGCCAATAAAAACCAATCATTTCCAGTCATGACCATTCTAAGCTCAGTTTGAAAAGAAGAAGCGATTATAGCTATTTCTCTGCAGGCTGTCTCGAACTGCCTGTGCGTCTGACCATCTTGCCTAGAACTTGTAGTTTTTAGATTGCTATGCAAATCTAATGAGCAAAATTTTCAGGACGGTGAAGAAGAAAATATAGGTGAACCAGTAGATGTTTTTTGCGTGAGGCCCGATGACCCAACCATTACAAACGAAGAAGAGGAGTATTACCGTGAAACATTCAATGTAGGTCATTTTAGCTGGGGAATCATTATTGCCCTTAATTCATACAATAATTCCGAGATATGGAGTTTTTTTTTTCAGTTGTTGAACGATTACGGTGTAGGAGCGGTATGGTTGTCTGAAGAAAAAGCTTTGCAAGTATCCACAAAAAATGATAGCTTCTATTTTGTGCCAGCGTTTCGTGGTCAAGCATTTGAACATTTAAAGAAGTTGAAAGTGAAGTGAGTTGCAATGATAATGTTTCGTTGCTTTTCTGTCATGTTGTCAGAGAATGTTCCTCTGAATTTACTCATTTCAGCCTTTATGGAGTGCACGTTGTCCGACAAACGTTGAATAATGGTGGGTCGTTGCCACGATGGGACTTTCCTGTATATGCACTCAGCATGACAGGAGCGTGTGTTTGCTTCACAGGCCTCTCACTCGATAGACGCGTAAGATTTTTTTAGACTTGTTTCTTATTGTTTGACTGCCAACTGTAAGCGTTATATTTTTTGTGGTATAATTGAAAAGTTCCGAAAAATGCTGGGACAATTTGACGGGTAAGTTTTGGAGCTGCTAGCCCACTCTATGTTGGTTTCTGGGAGGAATCGATGGAGAACAGCTAAACAATCCTCGATTTCTAAACTCCTTTTGATTTTCCTGTGATTCTTTTTGTCTCTCCTCACGGTCATCCCTAGGTAATCATCATCCTTCAGTACTTTGTTCGAACTTCTCGGTCATCCCCCGAAAGGGTGAAAGTAATGATTTCATCTCTACATTGTTTATTGTCGGTCTGTTTTATTTACATTGTTGTTCTCTTGCTTTCGAATATTCAGAGTCTCGTGGGTCTTTTTTCCAAGCTCACATGAACATTTACAAGTAGATGCCATAGGCACGTAATGTCTCTTATGTAAAACTACTGTTCGGGAGGGATTATATAAGTGTTACTTAGGAGGAGTTGAAAGAGAAAATCAATTGGATGAATGGAGTCGTGTCGCCATGTTTGACTGAGAGAGTTACACATTTGGTCACAGAATATTGTGACACCGCCTCCAAGAAGTATACGGTGAGCAATTATTATTTTTAGAAGTGGTTGTTCTCTACAATAATATAACGATCGTTTAATGTACTCTGGTTTTGTAAGCGACTTTCTGCCCCAGACCTCGTCGAGCGATCGTCTGACTCCTTTCTAGCGGGAGATGGTTGCTAAATTAGCCGTAGAAATGCGAAATACATTTTAATCGTTGCTAGCTTTCTGATTTTGACCCTAGAAGGATTTACAAGGGTTCTTATTATTATGTAATAGGGTGACCTTCGTCAGCAAATTTTACAAAACAGTTATAGTATTATTGGTAGCCTCATGCATAGGCTGGGGATGTGTTTTCGATACTTTGGATCTATTGGCCAGTCGGCAATCGACCTGTTCAGTTTGCTTTTCGACTTTCGGTGAGAGGCTGTGAATTTTATATGACGATAAATGGTACCCAAGTTTTGATCGGCGTGGTGGGCTAAATTATGTTGAATCAATCTCTATTACATCTGGTTACTACAGGAAGCCCGGCGAATGAGTTTGCCAATTATGCTGCCAAGCTGGATCGAAGCGGCATGGGAAGCGGCTCAACGTTTCTCGGTTGACCTGTTTACATCGAAGGAATTGGCACAACAATATCGCACACCAATCTTCAATAAAATGGTAAGTTCTTAATGTCGTGGCCATCGTACTCACAATATGGTAAACCAGCTCAGTGGCTTGTCTGTCTAAGTGAGAGTCTCGATTTGCTGTCTTGGGCAATCACCTGATAGGTGCAGGCCACAGAGTAGCCAGCTTCCCATCTTACAGGTTTGCATTTAAAATATTTTTTCCATGATCCTTCTCATTGCTCGCTTCTCCTACCTTGATTTTCTCCCTTTTCATTCTTCATCTCCTCTCCTGACTGCAGATGCCGCTTACTTTTTCTTCCGGTAGCGTTTTTTTTATCAGCCCAGCTTTCCTTCGTGTTTATAATACTTACCGTGTTATAATACCGTTTTTTTGTTTCCTTCCAGGTTTTTTGAGAGTGAACAGGCTAGGAAATTATGCATTTTGATTTCAGTGGAACGTATTAGGAAGTTTTTTTTTTGAGGTTTATGCTCTACTGTATCTGCTAGAATCGACTATGTCGTACGTTCCAGGTTATAACTGCCACTGGTGTTGGTGGTAGGGAACGAATGGACATCGCCAGGCTGATTGAGCTGCATGGTGGGCGCTTCTCGGGTGACATGAAGAGGAACGAGTGCACCCATCTGATTGCTGATCACAGCAAGGGGATGAAATACAAAAAGGCAAGAAAACTCGTTCAACAGTAAGATTTCTGCTTATCGCAATTTTCGTTTCATAGTTATGCCGTCCTTGATTGATGACATTATCATCTAAGCGGCTCGTTGTATTTGTGGCAGAGATGAATGCAGAGGAGAGAAACGTTTTTGATAGGCTATGTTCTGTACCATTCTTCATGGGTACTCAATAAAAGCCTCCCAAGCCTTCAATCTAAAAAGAACAGTGACTCTATGTAAGAGTCGAAAGCTTGCCCCGTCGTTTCGGAATGAAATACATAGAGCTAAACAGTTTTGATTTTTCTCTAATAGGGTCAATTTTCTAGGCGCGTGAATGGAACTCGATCAAAATTGTGCGTTCTACGTGGCTACGTAAATCAGTGATGGCTGGCTACATTCTTCCTGAAAGGTTCGATTGATCGCCTCTTGTAGAACGTCTGCTTTTTTATACTTCAGAGAAGTAGGGTTATCATTAGAGGTTTTCATTTCGATTCCAATGGAATTGCCTAGAACTAGTGTTCGTTGAGCTCACTGGTTCCATCCTACTGTTACTGTAACTCAGCTCTCCTTCTAAGAACTCCTGCGAAAATTCATTTTTACAGTGCTTTTGATCCAGAAAAGCGAAACAGATGCAGCACACCAGTACAGGACTCACGACTTGTAGAACCAGAAGAACTGGACTGTAGCGCTATCCAAGGTTAGTTTGACTAGACTGGTGATGATCTTTTCCATCTACTTTCTTCATTCTACAGAGGCAAATGCCCTAAATTTGAGTTACAATTAATGGGTTATGCTGGCTAATGGCTTGCGAATCATAATCGGCTGCGGCAACGTGCTTTCTGTACTTGCCAGAAGCTTCATCGTTATTACTTCCGAACTCTATATACTCTTCTTGTGCTACTTAGGTAGAGGAGGACGACTGGATAATTCAACCTTTAATACACAAATTACAAAGCATGATGGAGAAAGTGAAGCGGAACCGGAGCGAACACCAATGACTTCAACTCGGTTGGTTTACATTTTGCTTAGTCGATGACTCAACAAACCCTCACTATCAGTATTTGCTATTATATTTTCAGTAGCACCAATCTTCGCCGCGAACCAAGTCGCTATCGTCTTGCAACGTCAACTCCAGCCGTTCTTGATCCAGTGGATCAGTTGGACGAAACATGTTTGAGAAACGATTTCGATTTTCTCGAGGTAATTCTTTGTTCAATTGTTGTTAAGACATTTTGGTGTCTTTGGGTACTATTTTATACAACATATTGTTGTAGGGCTGTCGCATTTGGGTATGCGGTGCTGATCAATCTCGTGCAGATAAGTGGAAGAAGATCCTTGACAGGTTTGTAATCGGTCGGCTCCGTAATGATGTATTCATTGTTTTTTATGAACTAATTCAAAACCTGTTCCTTTTCATTCCAGAAGTGGTGCCACTCGCGTGGCTGGTATGGAAGCTGCCAGTCACATCATCGTTGTTCATGCGTCACCAGGTGACCGCACTCGACTTATTCAAGCTAAAACTCGTGGTATCCATGTTGTCCGAGCCGAATGGATAACCGCTTGTTATGCGGAAAAGGATCAAGTGGCCCTAGAAGGTCTCTCATTTCTAAGACATTGGTGATTTCATGCAGACGATATTTGCTTTAGAGTTCCTTTGGGATCCCGACAACATCATCTGTAGGACTGCATCCTTTGAATGTGCACAGGCGTTGGAAGAAACACCCAGGGTAGTTTATTTTACCGTGAGAACTATAATTTGGTTGTCCTTTTTTGAGTATTGCTTTTCTATATCTCTACACTGAACTGTTCATGCAAGTATGCTCTCATAAAATAGTTCTTTGTAGCGACTTGTTGCTGAGCCCTCGTCGAAACCGGACTGTTCAGGAACAGGGACAAAAGATTTGGGTGCCTCCGACTATCTCAATTTAGCTCCTCTTGGCAACCTTTCGGACGATCCCGACTTGTCTTCAGTCTTTCGGTGAGCTTCTATCAATAGAATGACCACCAATGACCAGCCTATTAGCTCTAAAACTAAAATGAAAGGGTGGTCCATCCAGAAGCTCCAAAAGTGGGTACCGTGTCGACCCGTTATTAACGTTTCAAGATTCTGAGTGGATCATGTTTTGCTTTTACGATAGAATGGACGTCTCAACGATTGAACGATAAAGCCATACAATTGCTTCTCAGTTAAGGCTGAGATAAGTTATTTCCTAGCAGGGCTCATTTTCTTAGGCAACTTTTATTTCAATCGTACAGTTTAGATAATTTGTTCTTTCGGTTTTTCCACGCAGTTATTTTACTGGACAGAACACTTATTTGACGCTGGACTACTCCTTCTATTGCCCTTTTGTCCGCTATCATTGCTTGTTATACCCTTCTCTTTTTAGCAATTTATTCAATTGGCAAATTAATTTTTCGTGGAGCTTTTCACAGTACCCTTATTTAGAGCGCTAAAATTTCGTGTCAGCGGTCTGCCTGATGATGTTGAAGCTCAAACTGTCAAGGAACTGAAATCAGCAGGAGGCAAGATTCTTTCCTATAAATATCCGCTTAAATTACCCCTCCTACAACAGACCGTAAAACCGGCGTACAGACAGCATGTTCTGTTTGCTTTGCAGGAGTCTGAGTTTACATGTGAGGGAACCACTATGTCTGAATAGGGGACTAGGCCACAGCGATGGAGACGTCGAGGCTCCACTGCCGTCTTTGTGATAGTGGCCCTTTTTACTTCCTTGATGTAATTTTACAGTCCTCCAGTCTTCCCTTTCCACCCTTTCTTCTCGTTCCATTTGGTCTATCGATTTTGTTTTGTATTCTCCTTCACAATTCTGTCATTTCTTTTTCTAGGCAAAGTTGTACCATCCTCCGACGAAACTACCTTTGTCGACTATTTCGTCTGCGATAACATTGAATTCGATCATGTTCAACCCAAGGATAACTATGGAGATGCAGTTACGGTATTCTGGGTTGTGAGTTACCTCTGAACTATTTGAACAATGCCACTAATTTTTAACAATTTTTTCGTTCCTCTCTTTTAAGAAACGTTGTTTGATGGAGTATCGATTGTTGAAACCCTACAGCCATCCTCTCTTTCGCCCGTTGCCAGCAGTGAGAGAAAGCAAAGTGTTTTCAAACGTCGTGACTGTCATCAGTTGCTTTAGCGATCATGAAAGGGTAAGCTTTTTCATCTTATGGGAGATAAGCCCATGTTTGTATGCCTAACAGGCGGTGTCATTTCACCTGTGTAATGATACGAGGAAATCTTTGTTTGCAATCGAGATTTCAAATAAGGCAGAATATGAATTCTAGTTCTCCAAACAGTTCTTTATGGGTCATCAATTAGAGAAATAATATTGCAGTCCACATTAGCCCAACTGATCAAGGAATTCGGAGGTGAAGTACAAGAAAAGTTGACGAAAAGGAATCAAGGTGATCAGGTAATTTGACAGCCATATTTTTCCATTCTTAACTAACTGACCTTGTCTAGTATTGTAGTTTTAATTATGTTACCAAGTTGTGTCGGAGTTACTTTTTCTTGATCTTAAGAGACAATTTTCCAGCGAGCTGTTACTCATGTAATCGGAGGCAGTGAAGGGGATCGTGTAGCGGAAGCTCGGAGACAGAAGTTCAAAGTCATTTTTTTTTCATGAAGCTTCATGCTTAGTCATCGACATACCAACCATTTGCAGGTAGTGGACCCGTCTTGGGTTATCGAATCGATAGTAAACGACAAGCTCATGAAAGAAGATTTGTTCCCTCTTGAGGTGCTTTTTTAGAGTCATTTTTCGGAATCGATATTTTCTTTTCGGTTTGGACATTGTCGCTTCTAGTGGATCATTCTATTATTACTGGTTTGGACAGAAATACTGAGGACACCTACCTACTTATACTTTTCTCTACAATACCTATGATTTTTATCTAAATTGTGATATTTGGCACAAGTTACGACCTACTTTTGCCATTCACAGATAGCGCGAAACCGCTTTCTGCTTATATCAAAAGTGCGTTAGTCATCAGGGAGTTCCATCACCATTGAAAGAAGGGGTCCAGTCTCTGTTATCGTTCGGTAATCACGAGTTCTGTAACACGCAAAGTTATATACTACTTACCTACTAACCCTACTGGATAGGGGATCTGAACCTTGCGTCGCTCGTGTAAGAGCGGCACCACCTATCACTACTCCATCTCGCTCCATATCTGAATGTCAGGGTTACAAACCAGCCTATCGAGCCGTCTTTTGTTCACAAACCCATAGTTTTTTCAGTAAAATCCAATGTCGGTGTTTAGTCAGTTTCCTGGCATTTCCGACGAATCTGGTTTTTCATTTCGAACGTTCGTATTAAATATTATAATGAATTTTAATTGTTAAGGGAGAGGCTTACGTTTCATATGGAGGAAGGACAGACGACTTGTGGCCAGAGGCGACTAGAGCAGCCAAGAGCGGTCGATTTCGTGCTAGCACCTCGGGGAAGTCTTCCGAGCAGGAAGTTCCCAGAGACGACTTTTCTGATTTGATTGTGGATGAGCTACAAATGGATAGAACACCTGAACAACTGATCCCAGGAAAGACTAGAGCAACCACATCCAACACTAGACCGAGCATGGAAGAGGTTCGTTTTATTGATCCTCATGTTTTTACACCTTTAGTTTGGGGTTTATTATGATGGTTGGCATTAGTAAGAATAAAGGCAGCTTAGGACGCAAGTTGGCTTTTTGTAGGAAGCATTTAAAACATCCACACCAATTTCTGCTGTACCATCACGACTACGTTCTATGAGATTGAACGACA
>UZAF01021871.1:0-11534 GCA_900617895.1 Haemonchus placei
AGATTAAGTGACCTCTGATTGCAAAAGCCGTTCATTTTCAAGACAGTCATTGAAAGACTTTCACGTATTTAGGTCTATCAAGAATAGAAGGAGAGCCACATTACTACGGCAGAAAAATGATGGGCTCATTTCATCCGTCTTTCAACTCTAAATTAGGTGGCAACAATAAAATCCTTCACGACATCCGGTTAGAATAACTCCTCCTCAACCCAGATCTAACAGACAAACCGAGATTATTTGTGAAAGCCGGCCAGCTACTTTGGTGGCAATATATTTGTTAATTACTTCTAAGGTCAATGTGATGGTGAAGTCTGAGAGCGAATGATTTTTCGAGAGTGGATTACAACATTGCAGAGGTTTCTTTCAACTAGCAGCCTTCTCTGATTCGATTCGTCACGGTGCCAGCCTGAAAAAGTTGGAGTTATTTAGGACAGCCATTGGCGTAGAATCTTGCCGGCAATCTATCGTCCAAGGAAAACAGTCTGGCGCAAGATAAACAGAGTTCAGATTGCTAATGTGATTAATACTCAAGTACAAGACGTAAAAACATCAAGGTCGACGATTGCAATGTTCTTCGGCATTTTCTATGAACACGGTGCGGTGCGAGGATTACCTAACCGCTTTTTGAGCGACCGAGCTTCTGATGATAGACCGAAAACATCTGATTTTCTCTCTATCATGAATCATTAGTGTGAAGGTGGTAACCACTGGCTGTGGCGCCCACTATCCCACGAATGGTCTGGAGATCGAGGCCAGAATCGTCACTAACCCACGCCACCCAAGTTTTCCACCCCTTTGAGGTCGGGTAATCCATACCAGACTCACCTTGGGAAATAAAAATATCTCACGCTCATGGCCAGGGGTTCGAGTCCCAGATCGATATTCGCCTAGGCCAACCTCTGCCTTCCATCCCTCCGGAGCCGGTTGATTGGTACCATACCCGTCTGGGAGGATAAAAGCTCTGGCTTGCACATTGACTGGCCACCATAAGTCATTGTATAGGCCACATACGCACTCGCTACGCCAGTACGATTCTGAATGGAAGTCGAGTGCGGTGGAGCGTCCCTCAGACGGGATTGGTCAACGCCAAAAACTTGATCCTAACTTTTATCCTTTATAATGAATTTCCCGCATTCCTTATCGCACAAGAACAGGAGCTCTCTTAATGATTAACTTCATTATATCCTCCAGAACAAAATTGTAAGGTGGTGTAATGCGTGAAAATCTTCAATTAATAAGTTTAGCGAGTAGATGATGATATAAAACACAATTTGGGAAACTACATATCTTATTTGACTAGCTTATGCAGTTCAGTCCATTCATGGAGAACATGAGAAGCTTCAGGCGTAGCGTTAAATGAACACAGTCAAATGCCTTTGTTACAAGAATCTTACATTGCTTTGAATGAAACATTAGTAGCTCTGGACGACAGAATGTGGGGGTACATACAAGACAGCCGTGCGTAACCTTTGATACTACCCAAGCATCCCTTTCCAGATTTCGTATAGTTTGGCAGGAGTAGGAATTCTTTAGAAACATGTGGTAAACATAGTAGAGGAGAGGAAACGAAGTGACAAGCACTATCAATCAAAAAACGGAAGAAACAAGAATAGCAACGAGAGTAGTGATGATGTAACGTGACAGCGATGTACTGAATTGCGGATCTCTCCTTTTCTTTGGACCCCTTTTTGACAATGTGTTACGCTGGTGCATCCTTTCCTGAAAGCCTACGAAGACGTGTTATTTTTTCCTGTATAAATTGAAAAATACCGCAGTTTTTGCCACTTTAACTACCTATCGATATAATATCTTGAAATGGCTATCATATGTTAGTTTCCCCTTCTACAACATTTCAATCCGCCGTACTCCTAGGCACTAGCTAGGACCACTTTGACTACAGGTTTGTTGCTCTCCCTAAAATTTGTTTCCCACTTCTCTTCAGACCTGCCTGGTCCTTTACCTGCTACTGTTTACTACTCCGTAGTTTCAGATTAACCCATCAGTTATTGGCTATGGGCTAGTTGCTTCTCTCGTTCAATCAACTTCATCCTTTTTATATTGGTTTTATATCCGTGCATTTTCCGTCTCGTTAGTGACTATATTTGAGTACAGTAAACAAATAAAGAAGCAAATAAGTAGGGTGTTATTGTGCATATACACATATGCATTCTGAAATGACCTGAAAGAAATAGTGTGGATGTTGGATTAGGGTTTGTTGATTTGTTGTTTGTTGTTGTTTGTAAAAATAAATTTTGTACATAGGAAAAGTTTGCAGAAATGAAAGACGAGAAAAGATGATCAGATTCTTTCTAGACAGTTTTCAGTGTTGAAAAAGTTCTGAATCACTATAGCTCAGTGGATCATCGCATGTATTTATATCGGACTGTCGCTATTGCTTGCTTAATCATCGGATCGTCGAACACTACACTTACACTTGCACTATTATTCGTCTTCTCTTACCCTTAACACAATGCGAGAGGGAGGTAGGTAGTGTGAATCGCAGCGCTGCCATGAGCACCTTTCACGAATTCTTGAGTAATACCCGCCTGTGCCAACCAAGACCTCCATCTCTCCGGTATCGGGTGATTGGTAATAGATTCCTTTACTGATTTGTGTACCGGCAAGTCAAACAAGTTAATGTATAGGCACATGCGCATTCAAATCGTCATAACGATTCTGAAGTGAAGCCGATTGCTGAGGCACTCCTGTTGAGGGATTGATTAATGCCAAAACTTTATCCATTTATCATTCTGCGTGCTGGAAATATCGTTAAAGTCAACTTTTTTTGATACATCAAAATAAATGAGGATAGCAGCAGAAGACGCCTTCAGGAATTCATCTTGTTATAATGGAAATTTTTTGGTGAAATGCTAGAAATGACAGTGAGGACTCTGAGAAGAGGAAGAAAGTGAAAAGAGAAACAAGAAGTGGAACATCGCACAAGGATGGATTCAACGATGAGTATACGTACCAAGATATCTGTGTGAGGGCAAGGGGAAATTATGTAAATAATATGTATTTACAGTACAACACTGTACCATGCGGGATCATCTAATCGAGAGAATCCCTGAGATTCATTCAGTAAGTTGCCCTGGTTGCTACATAAAGG
The DNA here is from genome assembly GCA_900617895.1 of Haemonchus placei. Taxonomy (NCBI): domain Eukaryota; kingdom Metazoa; phylum Nematoda; class Chromadorea; order Rhabditida; family Trichostrongylidae; genus Haemonchus; species Haemonchus placei. The sequence goes on from UZAF01021871.1 coordinate 3,110, forward strand.
GTAAAGGAAAAAGCCTTGAGACGTTAATCAATCGTCTTAGGAATGCGCCCACTCACTCGACTTCCATTCAGAATCGCAGTCGCTTATTGAATGCGTATGTGACCTATACAATGACTTGCGGTGGCCAGCTGATGTACAAGTCAGTGCTTTGTTATCCTTCCAAACGAGTCTGGCACTAATTACCCGACCCAGAGGGATGGAAGCCATGGTTGATCTGGACGGATTTCGATCCGGGATTTGAACCCGTGGCCATGCGTGTGGAAGTGTGCCTCTTGCCACTACCCCCGCCCTCCATCGGTATATGCTCTTGCCAATCAGTCGAGAATGCTTCAACAAATTTTTTGGTAGGACCCGAGTGGTACGGAAACGTGTACTGTTCATCACGTTCATCACAACAATAAACACGATTTGTGGTTTTTCGCGAAGTTTCATTTCGAAAAGTGGATNNNNGGTTGCATGGGATTCTTGTGTAAATTCAACGTCGACTCGAGTTTTGTTCGCAATCGTCGTTAAATCGCCTTTGTGAACTCATTATTCGATCAATGAAAACCTAAATCTATTCATTTCTTCCCAGAATCCAGATGGTTTCCACTTTAAACTTCTACCTTATAAGATTCTTTCGTGCTTAATCTTTCAAGCTAAACCAGTTGTACTGCTTCTTTACCCTCATTCGTATGCGATTTGTTGAGTTCTGCCCATGTTCGATAGCGCAGGGCGCTGAGGTGAGGCAATACGTTCGAGTACTCCGCCTTTTCCAGTTTTCTACGCCATACGTTTATATGAGGGGAAACGTCCTCGCGGCGCATTCCGCCGAAACCCATTCCTGCTTGGATGCGAAATTGTCATGACGCCGCGGCATGACAGCAGAATGTCGGCAAGCAGTCACCTTTGATTTATCAACGATACACTCAGACTTCTGGCACCCGAGCTTCTCATCCCGAATAACTTCAGCCCGCACACCACCTCTGGCCGAGACTGGCTCAGCGTGCAGTATCAGTGGCTCCACTGTCAGGCGCCGAGGAAGTATAGTAAACCAGATCGGTCTGCAGCAGATACTTAAGACTGCTTTGAAACAGGGAACATTTCAGAACCCGGCGAAAATGACTAGTAGCCGTTGCTTCATATAAATGAGTGATATTGAGATCAACCATTTGAACTTATACTCGTATTTCATCCATGCCCAGTTTCCCGTCACCTGCGAGAAAGCGTTTAGCCCCGAAAGGGTTGATGCTTTTCCCTTTCGTGTTGATGAAGCGGTATGTAGGTGAGTGCCTGCGGGAATCGGGTAAATCTCTGCAGAGCTTAGCTCAAGATGTGGGAGGCAGTTGAATTGACGAAAGAACTTTGATTACATAATAATATCCTCCTCAATGTCAGGATTGCAGTGCTTCAGATTTCAAGGCCAGAGAAAATGATTAACGGTAAGCAGCAGAAGTACAGTAAAGGCCATATAGGCCCACTCGCCCATCACATACACACAGTATAAGGTTAAGTCAAAACTCGCCCCGAAGTGGATTTAGAGGACGTGGAAAAGTGATGATGAGCAATGCCGGAAGCTGGCTGGAATTCTTGGAATAAATGGACAACTCTGGATAAAACTGGCAAAGGGAGGAGGAGGAATGCTACGCGGTGGCCCGCTCTATTTCGCTCACGCTGGATCTAGTTCTACTTTGGCCATTAAGCAGTGTTTCTTCAAAGTGTTTACGATAGTGCCGAACAGTTTACGGCTGTCAAAAAGTTAATTGAAACGTTCCAAACTCCCTCGTCTTCGTAAAATCGCGTTTTTTTTTCCAAAAGGAATGTTTGTTAAAGAGTAAACCAGTTGAATACAAGAAGAGATCACTACAATCTTCTTTCGCAAAAAGGGTACTCTTCACCATGGTCCTACACACCATACACTCGCATAATCCATCCTGAAAAAGGGATGTTGTTCGGAGCCAAATCATTGGGGTGCAAAGCTGATGTGGGTGGAACATGCGACACGTACTACACAGGCTCGGTTTGGGATCGAATCCAGTATAGGCAATCGCCTAGGCCAACCAAGCCTCCCATCTTTTCGGGGATCAGTCGAAGTAGCAGACTCAGCTGAGAGAAGAAAAAACCACTGTACGTCACAGTGTAGGCCTCATTCATAATTAAAACCCCACTGCAATTCTGAATGGAAGTCGAATGAGTGGCGTATACCAGAAAAGGGTTCAACTAGCACCAGAAGGCATTACTTTTTACTTGGTGTTACTACGGAAAAGAAAGAAAACATACACCAGAACTTTGCACATCCAAATTAAAGCTAGAGCTAAGCTACAAGGTTTGGGTTTAATCTTGAAAAGCCCACATAATACTGGTTCCTGCTGACGATTTAATCTTTTTGGAACCAAGCCCATTAATTGGCGAAGCTAAAAGCAAAAACAGTTCCTAACAAGTGGTGGAACGGATCAAGGTTTGATGGAAAACACCAGCAACCCTCACGTTCGTAGGCCCATTTTGTCTTTTCGAGAATTCTCCCGTAACCAAGTGATTTGCAATCGTAACGCTCGAGAAATCGTGAGAGAAATTCCCGTGAAACCTGTTCGATTGGAGTCAACGGGGATGGCTGCGGCGGTGTCGGCGATGGCTACGACGATGCCAAAATAGATTTGGTGACTGCATTTCACATTTTCCCCGTCAAAACATCATCGCCTAATCAGATGATTGATCACTTCATTATGGTTTTAATTCTCATAGAATTTTTTGATTTCTCGATAATTAATAATTAATAAAATCAATTTAACTGAAGAAAATGACTCGGATTTGATCACCTCAGGTGACAGCTTCGGTTAGGGGATTCTCAAAATGAATATTTTTCCGACTTCTGGGATTTATTGTCCCTTACGGAAGGGCTTTTTCAACTTGGTACGAGTTGTGCGGAAGGACTTTTTCAACTTGGTACGAGTTGTGCAGCATTACAATCACTATCAACCGATCAATCAATCAATCAATCAAAGTGTTAGCAGTTTCAAAGAGAAGTCCAGACGTAGAACTTTATGGGATAGCACATCAGGACCAGCTTAGATTTAATGTGGACTTGCTTCCTATTCGAAATAGTATCTTCAGACCTCGAAATTTTGCCACCGAGCAGACGTTTGAAAAGGCAGTAAAACCGAAAACAACAAATCTCTATTTTTCTCAAAGGACGTCCTCCATTCAAAGGTCTGATGGGCCAATAAAAGTTTCACGTTGGTATTTTCGATGGGAACAAAGGACGTCTACACCTCGCAAAGCAACTAATGCCCTTAGAATCGGAATGCCTTTGATGTACTGTACCTTTTATTTACCGACTTTCCATGTGGGTCCTTGGTGATAAGTAGCCAAGCGTGGTGCACAAGTCTGCCTTACTCTTACTGTGTTCATGCTTGGTTCTTAGAATTAGTTTACGAACGGCTTGCGGAAACTCAAGTGTATCTAATTCAGACGTCCACCAGGATGACCACTTATCTGGGCGATTGCTGAGGAGGTTTCAAAAAAGACCCCATTTTTCGTTTTGAATTAACTCCCAGCGGGTGCATTAGAGTTAGAACGTCTTGGTCGACTTCTTCGATCGGAACCCTGAATGAATAGACGTGTAAGGTGAAGAGGTGCCTCCTCAAAGCTATCGATTTGCAATTGTCAGTTGGGGTTTTCTCCTGTTTTGTATTTTGCTATTATTTCAAGTAATTCCCATCTACTAATCCCAACTCGGTTTTCATTCGTATTAAAGCTAATCACCAAGACCACAGAAATGTTCATGCTCTTCACCCTTCATCTACGAATGATAATACCAAATGCCAGACATCGAGAGTAATTAATCAGACATGTTTTTATTTATTACTTATTTTTCATTTAGGGATCATTTTTGATCGTTTTGTATAAAACTAGTTTGGTAAGGTAGTGAAAGAGGCCGAAATGCAATGAAGTCACGGCCCAGACCGATCAAAGTGGCCGTCTACCATTCGCAATTCATACATCGGGGAAAATTAAATCGGGAACAGACTGAACATTGCTGAATTAGATCACCTTGAAAATAGGCCCAGCCTCAGATTGCCCAGCACTCAACCAATCTCCAGCTCGTCGATGGAGCTACCCGACAGCTTTGCTCACAGAAAGTTACACCGAAAAAAGTACTAGAGGATGGCTCTGGAGACCTTAATCTGGAGGTTCTGGGTCTCTTGTCACTGTACCATTTCTATCTTACTTCCTTCCCAATGATTTCAATAATTTTATTGGACTCCGATCAGCTGAGTGACTCATCATTCGGGTTGCACCCCGCTCTCTCTGGGCGTCATTTGCTCTGTCAGATCGGATAGGTTCTCTAGTGGCGACACCTTCATCATGCGGTTGTTGCGATGCGGGCGGTAACGGAAAACTCGTTCCGCTTGTGGGACGACGTTAGCGCTGTCGCAGCAGTTGCAAACAGCAATTAAATCTCTCAAGTACACTTCGGCGACTAGCAGGCGACAGACACCCATCGTATTAACCGAACTGAAAATCATCTGATTACATTGCAATCCTGCTAATCGATCTCTTCAGTTTTTGACTTCGATCATTTTTAATTTATTTTACCGTTCTGGTTATTTTCGCTGTCTTCATGCCCTCCTTAGCTGCCACTGTTGCACTGATGGCCCTAACTTTTTGAACAAAGAAATTTGTTAGATATGTAGATGTTTTGATAGCATCTATCTACAGAGTATGAACTAGAAAATGCTGCAATGGGGACCATATGGTATGAAAAGTGGGGTATCAAGAACAACTACGCCACCTACCAAGCGCTATGCTCGCATCCAGAATCATAGAAAATTTGATAACCCCCCAAACCTTTATAATAACTTGGGATCATCGATGCTAGCCCCGTTTTCATCAAAGACAAACGACAGTGTATAGGTGGCTCCTTGGGTTCCGACGTTCATTGCCCCAGAGGAAGTGCTGCCAGATATCTAGGCCGTTGTTGAACAACTCTTGAGATACGACTCCCTTCGTAAGTGAAACGAAATCATTCAAGAACAGGGGAAAGCACCAAGAAGTGATAGTGTGACACAAATGGATACTGTTCTTTTCACTGCCATTTTCGTTGGATCAGTTTTGATTCTCTGCATAACTCTGATCTTCCAATGGCCTTTCATTGATCAAGAGATCCAAACTTTCGAAGAAAACGCTGCCCCCTACTCTCTTGCCTAAGTTTCGATCAATTCCCGTATTTCTGCTTGATGAAAAACTTCAATTAAAATTCGTTTAATTTCATCGATGATTCATAAGTTAGGTTATTTTTTGGCTATTACTCACAGAGACTGTGTTTTCACCGTTTAATTTCCCTAGGAACTCCTTTTAGACCTACAAGCCTTTTCTCCACTTAGAGTTTTGGACTTTTTCGCTTAACTTGGACAATCAAATTGTAATAAATGGAAGGCTTCTTTATTCTAGCAAACAATCAAGACCGCTATCTAAGTCTTCCTCCTATCCTGATTTCCATCCGAACAAAGACCCTTCGACCATCCCTCTTTTTCTGCAGAAACTTTCGTATTTTAATGGCACCTGGCCAACAATTCGTCCAACCGGGCCCTATTTTTACTTTTGTTTTCACTTTTCGCCTTTCACAGCTAGCCGTTTACAGCTGCACGCTGTGAATGACCCTCGTGATTACTATGACCAACAACACAAGTACATCATGGAAGTGGCGCAATGCACCTAACCAACGATGTTTTCCCAGACGGGAAGGCGGGGCTCTTGAGGACCAAACATCGCGTCATCCAGGCATGTGCCCAGCAAAAATTCATAACAACTGAAGAAACGGCCCCTCAGAAAGCGAAATTTTAGCATTCGATTTTTGTTTTGGATTGTTGAACATTTTTTGGTACTTGGTTTCGTTGAGATTCGCAAGATTACAATGACACTCTCCTCTCAAAACATCTTCCCCTCCCCCCCTCCCCCCTTCCTCCTCACTTTCCCTGTTTCTTTGGCATTGAAATCTTGAAGTTTTCCTTCAACGTGAGAAGTTTCCTTTTTTGCCGCTTCAAACTTCATGTCTTTTGGTTGTTCGTACTGCTTTGCTCTTATTTGTTGTTTTGTTCTTGTCGTTGTTGTTGTAGCTGTTGACAAACTATTGAGACAACAAACTTCATGCGTTCTTCTCAATTGAAAACAGTTAGATTGTTGCTCGCAGTCCTTTTCCAAAGCTATTCGTCCATCTGCAATGAATCTATCTGGACATTATCTCAGAACATTTTACAGTATGACCATAATCAATAGAAAATTCTAGAAGAGGTCATCATTGCAAACCTTACAATCGCGTAAACGATTTATCTAAAAAATACAAGCCGAGAACGCGTGGAATCTACCCGACAGAAGTTTTCATCTACAGGAAGCCAGAGTGCGACCGTTGTCTCTTCGAAAAACGTTTCATTCGAACTGGGCTCTTTGTTAATCGGTTTTTCTGGAAATTCTGGAAAATTAATTATTCTCGAAAACTCCCTCGTAAATCATTTTGCTAGTCTTTGTTTTCCTGTCGACATTTCATTTATGTCGAATCTCCTATAAGGGCTTTTTGAGTAGTTTTCAATTAGAGGGAAATTGCTCCTGACTACTTTTTAATAAGGACGATCACAAGAACACCGCCACAACGAAAGTTAGGGCACGAATGATTCTGAATACGAAAATGTGTTCCCTGTTTTTTCTACCGGCGAAAGCGGCTGAGAGAGCAAATGTCAGTTGAGTAACCTCGACCTTAAAGAGTCGGCATCTCATGATATAGCCTCTGACATTTTCCTCTTGGCCTTTGTTGCTTTGTTGTTTTCTCGAAAGCAGCTGTAGGAATTTGTTTAATGCACATGTTTTCTAAGGGACGATGTCAGTCTAGTGAACAAGATGCTACACATATGCGTGGCGCATCCGGGTGGAGTATGTGGCCTCCCTAAAAAGGGGGTAAGGTTGACTGGAGGTTCTTCGGATTCCTTTCTTTTGTCACGTTTATTTGAATAGCTAATCAGAGACTTGTGTAGGCTGTTAGACAAACAAAGGTTTAGGGCAATTTCCCTCATTTTTACCAGTCCTGTTCTAGAAGATTAGATAAAAGGCCAGCAGTGGAAACACCATATGTGGCCCATACTTCATCTGTGATGTTGTGATTTTTCGCCCGCCTTGAAGAAACCTTTCATTCGAAAGCTGATCGTGTAATGAACTTAAAAAATAGATGTTTATGTCTCCGTTGTACGTCGCTCCCACCTTCCGCCAGCCTGCCACCATTGATCATTATACCAACAGATAAGTTCTTATCAGTTAATGGTGTTGCATGGCAAATACACCGTCAATTTCCGCCTCATCGTAGTCAAATTGATTAAAAACAGTGAGTATAAGGAAGAACCGACCGATAGTGAGCGTAATGGATCTTCATCATCGGAGTTTATAAAAGTTAAAGCCATTCGCCACTAACTTTGATTAATACGCCATGCATCAGACATCCATAGGAAATTTAGAGGAGTCTAGGCGAAATAGTCGATCAACTTCTTGTCAAGATTCGAAGTTTCGGCCATGTCTGCACCAGCAACACCTGTTTATTTATTTATTTTTAAATTTATTAATTAATTTTTTTATTTATACATTGAGTGCGCCACAACTAGGAGTACGTAGGCGGAGGTGATGTATTGGCAAGTAGCGCACTATCACACGCATGATCACGGGTTCGAACACCAGATTGATATCCGCCTTGGCCAACCAAACCTTCTATACCTCCGGGGTCGGTTGAATGGTAGCAGACTGCTCTGGGAGACGAAAGCACTGACTTGCATATCGGTAGGCCAACACAAGTCATTGCATAGGTACATAGCATTCGATCCGCCATCACGATTTCGAATGGAAGTCGAATGCATGGGCGCATTTCTCAGACGGTATTGATCAACGCCCCAACAGTTTATTAAACTTAATTAGGACATTTAAGTACAATATTACTATTGAGCATGACCCTGGGATCGAACTCTGGACCAGTACACGTCAATGACAACCAGGACTTCCATTCATCCGGGATTTGCTGATGGATACCAAACTCGTCTCGGAGGAGAAAAGCACTACATTGTTCATAGGGTGTGGCCCGTGTCAGTCATTGTATAAGTCAAATGCGCAATCAAATGTCACAACGATTGCGAATGGAACTCGAATGCGTAGGTGTACCCCAAAAGGCCAAATTGATCGACGCCAAAGAACTTTAGTCTCTTTTTCTTTGAATACCTATAAAAGGTATGTATCGCAATTATACAAGTCAATGGGGAGTTCCCAGGTTGATTTTAATGGTCCCTTTTGGAAATATGCCTCCCCTAAATATTGTTTTCTGTTCGATTCAGTTGACAATGCCATCGTTTCAGGGAACGACCAATATTTATTGCCTTCAAACGCATTCAAAACACCATAAGAATCATCATTGAACCAT
>UZAF01021873.1:0-11526 GCA_900617895.1 Haemonchus placei
ATGTATGTATGTATGTATGTATGTATGTATGTATGTATGTATGATAAGATAACTGTATGTACTATACTTGCTACTTTTTTCGCGAAGTAAGGGATCACAACTCAGTGTGGCAAGCTAAGTCAACTTCAACGCCAAAGAAAGGGGTGTCGCGCCATGTGTTTCAATTCGCATGGTCGAGGAGGACCGCCCCACCCGACAGACCAATGCTTGGTCATCTCCGCAGTTATCTTATCAATTACTATTTCATAAAGCTCCATTAAATTCTACTGAACCACCACAGCAGATCTTTGCACAATGGTGCTACACATTTGATGCACTGGTAATCACGAGGTGGTCTCGCGTGATGTGCGGGACCTGCGGCGGCGGCGGTACCGTGGACGAGACGCGCTCTAACATCATGCTCACAAACACCTGCTTTTTATAGGTCGTTATTTTATCCATCATGATGGATAAAATAACAAACTATAAAAAAAGAAGAAAAATGATCACCTATGCACGTTTCAGAAAGATTACGTCCATTAAGATCGAAATTTTGAAGTTATTTGTATTCGGGCCTTTGAGAAGTAGATTGTTGACCTTCATCGTGAATTCCTAATCTTGAAGGGGCTTCATTGCCAGATTTGCGCTACCTCATGGAAAGCCATGGACTAGTGCTGATCTTGTATAGTCCATCTCTAGTGAAGGGCGCAGTAGCGACTACATCGAAATCGCGAGAAGTCTGCTGCGCGGGGTGTCGCGTGCGGCCTGCTCGAGAGGATCTGATAATGTCACGCGTGAATCGCACGTTCCCCTCCTTCAGAGAAACATTCTTCAATTCCCTGAGCAAATTTCTAATTTGCTAGAGTTCTGGGCTAAGAACAACACAATGGCAATGGTCCACCAAAATCCGTCTCTAATCGCTATGGAAAAATAATACTCCTAAAGGAGAGTTTGTCGGAAAAGCGGTTAATGCTATCAAAAGCATACAAATGATCCCGAAAATTTTCATTGGATAATTGAGACCCTATTAAAGAAAAATAATGTCGTAACCGCCTATGTCATTAGGGGACTTTCCTCCTTGCAACAACGCCGAATCGAGGGAAGCGAATTCGATAGTCTAACCAAGAGCACTGGTCAACGAAATGAATTTCCTCGTCAAGTTGTAGAAAAATTCTTGCGCGAAAACGAAGCCGGTGGAACTTGGCGAAACAAACTACGAAACATTGCTTAACTCGAAGTAATCAGAATGACACACACGTATATTGGTCAGCACCTCACCTACACTAACCAGGGAAGGGTAGTTCACCTATCGTGGGACTTTGAATGGAGACAAAGATGAATCGATAGAGTTTTGACTACTGTTTACGATTACTGAAATTAGAACTGCAAAATGGATCCCATAAAGAGCTCGAAATTTGCTTGACAATAGTTTCACTTAGAAATGCAAACTCGTCGCTTCGATATCAAGAATTGGCGTGGCGTAGTGGCGGTGGTCTCGCTTCAGAAGTGGAAGATGTGAGTTTACTCCCCGCAATCGTCGAGCTTTTAGCACAGTCGATTGAATGCCTTATTTCTGCTTTCATTTGCGCTTGTGACACCTATTCAAGGAGAAGTGATTCTACGCGTTGATTGTACGACTCTCTCTTATTCTAAACATTAAAAACATTCGACAGAAATATGCCAGGGATGTATTAAGATGCGTGTGAAGAGCTAAACATCGGTGGAAAAAAATCTTCAAAAAAGGTGTGAAGCACAATTATTGTTCACAAACTGCAAACACTACATTAGGTTATTGCACAATTATTGCGGTTTCTTTCGACAAATTTTATTTCAAAAATGATAAAAACTGAACAAAAATATGTTCAAATAATTATACCGGAACGTATTCACACTCTGCGTCAAGCACTGCTGCCACTTTGCTAAGCAGTAGGATTCCACAGGCGGAAAAGTTTCGATTATTGGAGGCGATCCGCGCCTTGGCATCGGCCATCAAGTCCTCCAATTCGTCGTAAGTTTTGTTCGCGATCCAGTTTCGGATACGGTACTTTAAAGGCACCGTTCACAAAAAAGTTAGGGTACCCTTTTTTGACGGGAATTGATAGAACTACTCTAGAATAAAGCGATAACAACGAAAAAAGCGCAAAAAACGATAAACAAAAAGAGTTACAAAAGGTCAAAAAAAAAGAGCTGGAAAGGGGGGTGGGACGAGTTTCACACTGAAAGACGGCGGTTAGGGAGTGTTCGGGCGAGTGCACGAAGGCGACGCAATGTGTTGTCTGCAATAGCAGACAACACATTGCGTCTCTGGCAATTTGCCAACCAGCTTATCGACTTTTCACCAACTTTGCTCCAGGGCGAATGTGGTGAAGGACAATTTGANGGCACCGTTCACAAAAAAGTTAGGGTACCCTTTTTTGACGGGAATTGATAGAACTACTCTAGAATAAAGCGATAACAACGAAAAAAGCGCAAAAAACGATAAACAAAAAGAGTTACAAAAGGTCAAAAAAAAAGAGCTGGAAAGGGGGGTGGGACGAGTTTCACACTGAAAGACGGCGGTTAGGGAGTGTTCGGGCGAGTGCACGAAGGCGACGCAATGTGTTGTCTGCAATAGCAGACAACACATTGCGTCTCTGGCAATTTGCCAACCAGCTTATCGACTTTTCACCAACTTTGCTCCAGGGCGAATGTGGTGAAGGACAATTTGAACTCGTAGCCAGCCTAGCGAGGGGCGGAGGCCTCTCGTCCCCTACTGTTCCTGGCCTTATTGTGCCCTATCCAGCCGTTTTCCGACCCCATTCCTGCCCAAATGGTATCAGAGGGGGCTTCGAATTGAAACCATGTGCAAATCTCCGAAACCAATTTTTCGTGAACAGTGCCTTTAAACATGGCAAAAAGGAAAAAAAGTCCAGAAGGACCATCATTCGTACTTCCAGTTAATTTTGAGTTCAAGCCCTTTAGGATATCTGGAACATGATCAGATTGCAGTTTGATAGTGGTAAATATTCACAATACACCCGTGCTACACATATTGAAATCTAGCACGGTTACATCAGGTAGGAAAGCAATTACGACTGAAAAGTACAACTGAAGAAGTACTTAGCCGAAGACCTTCGAGCGCTACTGTAGTATATACTCAGCATCGCAGACCTGGCATCGAATTTGGTAGATGACCCCAACTTTCAAGCAGTCTCCCTTCGATTGAAAGGACACAATGCAATCTGGGCTGACACAAATCATCGCAAAGGCGATCTCTCAACTTCCGGCTAAGGTTTCCTGAGGGTATTTCTACAACCCAGGCTTCTTCTTGTAGATTACACTAGTCACACAGACTCGAACTGCCCTGTTCATCTCTTCGGACATGAATGGCAAACGAAACACTACCTTACTGACAGATGCTTGCGAGCAAATTTTGCGAGGTGTGAATGTCCCCCACGTTGTGGTTCCTGGTGGCAGCCGGGATAACCGCGCGATTTTTCTTGCCATGTCCAATGGTTCTGTCATATGACCAGCGCCAGAAGAAACCTTGCTGGCAACTCTGAACATATTTTTGATGACAGACTGTTTTGCGCTAACGGGATGAGCCGAGTTGTAGTAAATAAGAATATTCTTGCAGCAAGGCTCGCGGTACCACTTGGTCAGTATTGTTCCCCTCGATAGTTGGACCAGGATATTAAGGAATGGTAACCAGTTCTCTTTTGGTATTTCCCGTGCGACTTTGTTTAGAATGTCAGAACTATGTCCATCTCTCCTTGGGTGGAGTATATGACCAGGCAGTCGTCATTATAGCGAGTATTGAGAACTGGCCTGCGGTCTAGAATAGGTTCCTCATCTTTTGACAATATAGGCTATTGCCCATACCGGAGTTAGCCGCTGGCCCATAGCCAAACCCCTAATCTGTCCACAGTAATCGCCCGTCTACCAGAAGAACCAGTAATTCAAGCACACTTTCAAAAAGATCATTAACTGGAGGGCTGAGAAATCGTCAATATGAGATTGCATTCGTGATATCTAAACCCAAAAACATATAGGATGTTCTGTCCACCTAGTTCTTCTGGAATGTTCTCGGTACAAGGCTGAGTATATCGATAAAAACCGAGGCTCTTAGCCATTCCTTGCGAGTATCTAGTTGATCTTTGGAGAAATACCTTTCTCCGGTTGGGTGCAGTTTGTGAGCAACATGAGTACTGCACATATCTCTTCGGGTTTTCTCATCAATGAAATGATGAGCTCTTCAAGGCATCTAAAGGCATCTTGTTATCTCTGGCAACCTTCTGTTGTATGTTCTTTGAGGTTCAAAATAAAATAGAATCATACAATTAAGGTGCGGAACCACTTCTTTGAACAGAAGCGACGAGAGGAAATAAAAACAAAAATAAGGCATTCACTCAAACAATAACAGACAAGGTTTTGAAAGCTCTAATGAGGCGACAGAACATTGTGCCAAAATCTGGCCTATGGAGAAGCAAATCCGCAATTTTCGCTTGTGAAGTGAGACCGCTACCACTACGCACCATCTACGCTTGCTATCGAAGTGACGAGTTTGCATTTTTAGTTTATTAGGAGAGTTATTTTGCAGTTCCCATTTCAGTAATCGTGAACAAAATTAAAAATCTAGTCTCCATTCAGAACTACTCCTCCTCAGTGAGATCCGAAGTACGAAATCGAAAACTCACGCGCTGAAAAAACAGATAGCAGAGAAATTCGCAACTTTTGCGAAAGAACTAATCACAAATCGCCTGAGTGCCATTCAATAAAAGAACCACGCGCACGCAGAAAAATTGCTATGGGGAGAAACCTTTGTTGGGAGTTTTTTCGAGGAGCATAACAGCAGTGAATGTAAACACCCCGTCTGCAGGCGGCAGACTGCACGATGAAACTCTGTGCAAAAAAAGCAGAACGAGGATCAGACAGACAGAGATTAATCTACGAAAAGAAATCAACGACGTATTGCTCAAAAATTCATGCACATTCATGAACAACCGGCACTGAGGGGAAACAAAAACACATGTTAAAAATCACGTGAATCATAACCATTGCAAACGCATCCCCTAATCCCCCGCAGCCTTACGTCAGCAGCTCATCAAGTGCATTCTTGCACCATTGCGACAGACGAGCAAGTAGTACTCATGACTGCAGAAAGGTTGGTCTGAAACCATTTGTACGATCAGAATCAAGGGGCGCTTCTTTTTGCCGACACAAGCGCACAATTGGGTTCGATTTTATAGAAGTCAGCTGAACACTTGGTTCCACCTGTCATGAAATCCGAGCACTGCTCCCTGCCTTCCTGTCAAGAATAAGAGGGATATCCGAAATATTTTTGATCCATAATGTCATACCACCTATTCTAACAGCGCAGGGACGAAAACTTAAATTTTCAACGAAAACCGAGCTTACAATAATCACAGGCTTTTCCGCAGAACATCTCGCTGAACTTGACAAGATTCATTGGAGAACACAACCTGTTTCTTACAAATACGCGCATGCGAGGAGAACATCAGCTTCATCATATCTTTACCAGTCCGGTCGCCCGTCTAACGCCAGGCTCTCCTTCTTCCTATGATAGAGTTGTAACAATCGCCAAACCGTCTGTTCCTTCTTCATAACAAATTATACTTTTCGGAACACGAAACTTGACAGGGCACGTACAGTAGCGACCAAAAGTCTTCGGTGAAACGCTCGTTCAATCGTATCTTTTTACCTACTTCATGGAATCACAGGAAATTTTAATATGTTAATCAAGAACATGTTGTGAATACTTCCCACTATTAGGCTGCAATTTGCAATTGTTCACGGTACATTAGTGAGACTTAACTCAAATTCAGTGAGAAATATTGATAGCATGTGCCTAAGATAGAACGGTTTATTCCAGAATAATAACATGTCCAACACCGATATTATCAATTTTAAGTAGGGAAATCTCGACTTTTGATCACAGTAGCGCAACGGGGGGGGGCACTGAGTCGACAAATTTTTGGATGGTGACAATGACATGTCGTTCCACTCTTTGCTAATTGATCGAATTTCTCTTCACTGTTTCTACAACATTTATACGCACAACGCCTCTTAAGCTCTTCCCATTCTATTGGATTCAGGTCCGGTGATTGGCTTAGCCACTACAGAGGTCTGACTCGCTGTTGACTGAAGGCCCTCTTCACAACCATCGAGGCGTGTTTAGGATCGTTATCCTGCTGCTAGATCCATCCTGCTGGCATGTGCTGCTGCGCCCATGGCAAGACGATATCAACCATCATGTTTTCATAGTACTCTCCTGTCATGGTACCATCAATTTTCGAAAGAGGACCCATTCCCTTCGAAGAAAAAGCGCCGTACACCATCACCCTTCCTCCACCATGCTTGGTTGTGGGTAAGACGTACTTCGGATTGAGCCTTCCCCCAGATGGACGTCGTACGTACCGTATGCCATCGCTTCCAAACAAATTGAACTTACTCTCATATGTGAAAAGAACCTTACTCCAGTCAGTCGAGGTCCAGTTGAGGTGACAGAGGGCGACGTTTATTCTAGCTCTCCTGTTTCTTGTACTTATGAGCAACTTCTTGGCTGGACGTCTCTCATAAAAAACTTGCATTATTTAGGCGTCTTTTTTACGTCCTCCTACTAAGATTGGTGCCATCGCTAGAGCCGAATGCGGCGGCAATGTCAGGCGCAGTGAGGCGAGGGTTAGCCTTCGACCGACGTGTGATCCGCCTATCCAGGGCTGATGAATTGCACCTGGGCGTTCCCGTCCTCTCAGCATTGCAAACAGATTTCCTAACCTGTGAGCGCTGGATAATCGAAGAGATCGCCTGCTGCGGAATCTTCAAAATTCTCGAGATCGCCGTGACTTTCATACCGATTTCCTTCATGTCCTCTCCGCCTGCCGGACCCCCTGACTGACTTCTCTCCTTCTATGCATGCCTTCAGTGTACAAGTACTGGCGCCTAGCACAAATGAGACTTGAAAAATGCAATTATTACTAACCTTTTGAACAGGAGCAATCGCTTCACCTGCGATACTGGGGGAACGCGTTATTACGCGTTTTGCAAGTAGTCACGTGACCCTCAGTTTCAATGCCAAGAAGTACAAACTTGTTCGAATTAATGTGGAGTTGACATTTACAATTTTTGTCTAGAATGCCTTTATCAGAAAAAAGTTACGACCGAAAAGGCGTTTCACCGAAAATTTTGGCCGCTACTCTATTTGGTATCCAGCATGTGTGTAGAAGTCTTGATGTTGATTGAAAGATCAACCGGTGCAATCCAAATATTTTCACTCACCCACACCCCTTTTGGTCGCAGTCTAGTCCTGTCACCTTCCATCACGTTTATATTTTGCCTCCTATACTTCTACCAAAATTTAGCGCCACCTAGCATAATTGCTTCCATCCTGCCGCCTGTATTCCGACCAAATTCGAACTCTCTAGGTCCACGGTAACTGAAGTTATGAATTTCCGCTCAAGCACACACACACACAAACAAACAGACACACTTAGTGCGTTATACAGTAGCGCTCAAAAGTGTTCGGTCAAACGCTTCCACGCTTTTTCGTTCATAACATTTTTCTTAGTGGAGCAAATCGCGCGAAATTTTGATATGTTCAACTAAGGCATATTTCACACTATCCAACACTATTTGATTATAAAGCAGCCATATCCCCATAACTAGATAAAGATGCTTATGCGTCAGCAGATTTCGCTAAAAGCAAAGTTAGTGACGTTTGCAGTTATTCGCACCTTATGTGTGTTTTTGTTCTCCGCTGGGTTCGGCATTAGCGCTCGTACACTTGAGACACGACGAAAGGGAAAGAAATTCCAGAAGGAACAGCATTCGTATTTCTGGTTGATTTTGAGTCCTAGCCCTTTGGGATATCTGGAACATGATCAGATTGCAGGCTAATAGTGGTGAATATTCACAACACACCCATGCTTCACATACCGAAATTTCGCGTGATCAGATCCAGTGGAAAGGAGTTACGACCGAAAAGTATGACTGAGGAAGCATTTCACCGAAGATTTTTGAGCGCTACTGTATATTGTAGGATTGGGCTTGTGTCGGATGGACCCACATGGGGTCGCAAGAGGCGTGCCTTGTAGGTCGAGAAGGATCATGAGAGGGGCGCGAAGATCAGCCGCGACCTACTCAAGAGAGGGACCTGAGGAAAGTTGGCGCGGGTCTTTTGGGTATAAATAGTTGATGTATTTGTTTAGAGTATTCGGATCCTGACTGCTATAGAGCCCCACGCCTCCTGGCCGCCGCCGACGCTCGTCCTCCCCAGGACACGCCTCGTCCTCGACGTCACCGATTTTTTTTTCACCTATTTCCTTTATTCTCATTGTTATTGTTTTTTTCATTGTTACGCCATGAAGCTTCGTATAGTATCGCGTTTTGTTCAGTGCAAGGCTTAGAATTATCCTTTGGACGGCCAATATAAACCACATGGGGGCCGAACCGCTCCAAAAGGAACTGGACCGAGCACAGAAAAAAAACGTGAGCACTGGCTAACCAGAGAATTCGTTCACCTACTGTTGAAGTGGTTGTTGCCAAGAGTAAGGGCAACCCAGGGAATTGAAGTGGAGAGGGCCACTGTATTCGAGAGAGTTTGAGCTCGTGCTGCCGTCACCGTAAGCAAGGGTGATCTGGAGGGAACAGCACACAATATTATTGAAACTACCATTCTGTTCTTGCTCGTTCTCGCGGTTTCGTCGTGGCAATTAGTGACACCGAGTCACGAGAGTACGATACTCTGTTGCAGAGCATGACAGAAATGGAGGTGGTCGCGTTCGATTCAGCGGAGAAGGAAAATTCGGGAGAGGTGAGTTTCCCATACTAGAGTTTAGCGAGTGAACTAGAGGAGATCAGGATCAGCATTGAGGAAATCCCCAGTAAAATGCGGGAAGGGATGGATGAGTACAAAATTTCGGCCCGGTATAAGAGCAAACATGAAGAGGCTCTGAGGCACGAATTAGACAAGGCGTCTGAAAAATTTAGGGCCTTAAGTAGGCGTCAAGGCCTTAGGGCTCCATTCAGAGAGCAGGATCGACCACGGAGGTAAGCATGAAAGTGGAATTACGGATACGGACAGCTACACAGAGTTGTCGTTACAGAGGCGGAGGGAGGAAGAACCGCCGATTGGAGCGCTTTCAAGGACCAGCTCGAGATGCTATGTGGATCACTCGGCAAAGGGAGTGGCCAGTGCAGGTCAGGATGCAAACATATGCTTATTGAATTACGTTCAGTCATTGTCTTGTCCAGACCCGGGTGTTTTCGAAGGGGAACCTAATGAGAACTTTGACGAGTTTATCCGAAAATTTCGTCGGAAGTACAGTAAGGTTGCGGCCGATGACAAGAGCTTGATAGAGATATTAAGTGACAACCATCTCGGTGGTCGCGCTAAGAATACAATGAGAGCTCTTCCAGTTAGTGTAGTGAAAAAGGGATTTGATGAGGTAGACAAGAATTTGGGAAGGTTGTTATCGAATAACTGTGTGGCAGGGAGAATGAGAGCCCTCACTGAATTGCGGACCCTGCGTATGAGACCTGGACAGAGCGTAGCAGAATTCTGTGTGGTATGGAAGACTTGGGCAGAAGAGCGAACCCATACACTACGGAGGAAACTAGATCTCTTGGGAACGCTCAGATTCTTTTAGAAAACCTATATGAATGGCCCGAGTACGTGCATTTAATGAGTGCCCTTAACCGAGCTAATCCGGAGAGGGCATATGATGAAATTAAGCACTTAGCTCTGGGTATAGAACAAGCAAAGTCAATGTGTGGTAGGAGAGGTTCCGGGCCCTTAGGGTGGAAATCTAGGCATAGTACCTATGCACATAGAACTTAAGATGAACCGCAGAACAGCGCGAGGGACGATACCTCAGGATTCGAAAAGCGATGGCAAGAAAGTCGGCCATCATTACCCAGTGTAGAGGGCCAAGACTTCGAAGGAAGAGGAATAGTGGAAGAAGCTGGCAAGAAGTGTTTCAATTGTGCGAGACAAGGACACTTCGCCAGAGAATGTCCCAGAAAACCAGCGAAGGTACAAAGCCTCAGAAAGGAAGAGGCGGATAAAACTACTGTAAATGCGAATTCCGTGTCGGATATCATTCGTAAAGTGCGTTGTGGTAGCGTGAAAACGCATGAGCAGATTAAACTTAACGACGCTCAGGCAACTGGAACGTTGTTGAGCAGAAACTGTATTTCTGACGAAAGAGTAGACACACAAACCTCTAGAGGAAAAAGGGGTAGGAAAAAGGCTGTAAAACAAGCAAGAAGTTGCAAATTGACTATTGAACATTTCAGTGGAGCATCACTGCTGAGCCCTCTGGAGAAGGGGCATCTACTCTACAAGTGTGCGGATGGATGCCTGGAAGGAGCAACTTTGGGAGACAGAAGGAGTCTCGTTTCCCGGTGCAGCAGCAAAGGAGGAAGTCGGAACCCTGTGGAATGCATGGTTAGCATGCAGCATCTTTAGGAGGCGTGACATCGACGTTGGGAAGAAGATCAGACTTCACCGAGAAGGACATTGCGCGGGGATGTGAGCTCGCTGCAGATCGTTCTGAAGTTCGCCTATGCAAGATGCATTGATTGGACAGACTTCATATGCAATACGAAGGAGATTGCAGACCACTCCACCATCGAGAACCAGTATGTCCGGCATGTGTACTCGGAGGCGCTCAGGAAACTCAGAGAGGACATCGAGGAGCGATCCGTGAAAGAGGAGCAGCCGAAAAAGGGACCAGGGCTTTACGCCACTTTTGAGGGGGCAAACCCAATGGAGAGAGATGGAGATCAAGGAGGAATAGCCACAAAGGTGGTGCAAGGTTTCGACCACTTGGTGAGGATACTAGAAGACTGGAAATCCTCGAGGACGTGGGTAATAGTGTGGCCTCAGGATTCGAGCTTAAAGAAAACTACTTTGGACGAGTTGATCAGAGTGATCAGAGAGTTCATGGAGAGCGGAGGTTCAAGAACCACAACAAGTTGTTCAGCATGATGGACATGTGGAAGCATTTAGATGAAGCCTCAAGAAAACTCGACGAAAAACAAGCCTTCTGCACGGCAAGTAGCGAGATTTTCGATGGAAACATGTTCATAGAGGCAGGGGCGCCAGAAGGAAGTGCTCAATTTTGCAGCAACCATGTTGGAACATCTCTACCGAAGCAGGTGTACGAGGCAGTAAGGTATCATGTAGAAAGAGCGAGGCTGCCAAAAATAGAGAAGCCGACATCGAGGGCGATGTCTTCGCGAGGGGAGGGCACGTCGGATGGACCCACATGGGGACGCAAGAGGCGTGCCTTGTAGGTCGAGGAGGATCATTAGAAGGGCGCGAAGATCAGCCGCGACCTATTCAAGAGAGGAACCTGAGGAAAGTTTGCACGGGTCTTTTGGGTATAAATAGTTGAGGTATTTGTATAGAGTGTTCGGATCCTAACTACTATAGCGCCCCACACCTCCTGGCCGCCGCCCTCTCCAGGACACGCCTCGTCCTCGTCGTCAGCACCCGACTTTCTTTCACCTATTTCATTTATTCTCATTGTTATTGTTTTTTTT
>UZAF01021874.1:0-11523 GCA_900617895.1 Haemonchus placei
GTGTGTGTGTGTGTGTGTGTGTGTGTTTGACCAGAAATTCATAACTTCTGTTTCCGTGGGCCTAGAGCGTTCAAACTCGGTAGGAGTACGGGGAGTAGGAAGGGAATACTCATGGCAGGTAGCAGGACCGGATTCCGCCCCCAGGGGGCAGGGCGTGCGCGATAGAAATTTTGGGCTGCAAACGCATAACTCCTGTTCCATGGGCCCCAGAGCATTGAAAATTGGTGGGAGTACAGGAGGCAGGATGGGTACCTTGAGGTAGGTGACAGGACAAAACTCCGCCCACAGAGGGCGGAGCGTGTGCGATAGAAATTTCGGGACGCAAATTTATAACTCCTGTTCCAGTGGGCCTAAAGCGTTTAAAATTGGTAGGAGTACAGGGGGCGGCATGGATATGGCAGTTGACAAGATCGATCCACGCCTTCAGTGGGCAGGGAATGCGCTTTAGAAATCCCAGATTTCAAATTCATAACTCATAATAATAACATAATAACAAGCGAGCAAGCGTTGCAATCCCCTTCATGCCAACACTGGAAGCATCCCAATGACGGCAATGTAGGATGTGACGTGGTCTTAGGTACTCTGTGACAGGAACTGATAACAACTGATAAGAACTGATAAGGGGGGTTAGAGAGCAAAAGGGTATTCATGAACAAATACTGACTCTTTAAAATGTTTCATTCACTGAGACGGGTAAATGCACTAACAGCGACCGATCAAAGATTTCTCCATAACGAAATGAGAACATTATTCATTCGTTCCTATTAAACTACGACCGTAACGCAGCAAGCTTTATGACACAATGTAGTATTCCTTTTTGTTTTATGTCATATCACTGGTGACTGAACTCATCTGACCGCTCATGATTTGGGATTTCCAATTAATGAAAAATCCGTGGGAAAAATGTTCTATTGATAACGACATCTGTGATAGGCGTTGTTATCCATTTCTGGGTACCATTCAAGTCATTGGCTGTCAATCAGTTAAGCCATCAATGTAACACGATTTTGAGATCGCTCCCAATCCGGAGCTAATACTGAGGGTGTAGAGCTTTGAAGGAACAATGAGAATATTAAGTCTCACAAGATTGGCGATTTGTGGGCAAAACTCCAGTCTCGGACGGGGCTCGAACCCCTACTTGTCCTTTCCGGGGACCGTGCTCTTATCCCTTACACTACCGAGACCCCGCTTGCCCTCGCCTTCTTAATAGCTTATATGCCATAGCTTATCAGCACTCACACGTACAACGTGTTGAGCCGGTTCGCCAATATCAGCACAGAACCGATAAGCTGTAAGCTTTACATGATGTAACTTGTTTTGACTTGATGTTTTGTTAACTGCTATGGCATATAAGCCATTAAGAAGGCGAGGGCAAGCGGGGTCTCGGTAGTGTAAGGGATAAGAGCACGGTCCCCGGAAAGGACAAGTACGGGTTCGAGCCCCGTCCGAGACTGGAGTTTTGCCCACAAATCGCCAATCTTGTGAGACTTTCGCTTCGCGTACTGTTGCGTTAAAACAGCAGTTAACAAAACATCAAGTCAGAATATTAAGTGTTATCTACGCATAGCAAATTTCCACAAGAAGGGGGAGCGTCCGGCGAAGCCGGGTAACACCACAGGAAGGAGGGAAGCCCGGCGTTAGCCGGGCGGCCCGACTGGTTATAGTTACTGAAGGCGAACCCCACGCACCGCACTATAAATAGAAAAAAGGGGGGAGAGCGTTGGCACAAATTAGGCAGTGCATCTGGAAAATATAATAACATTCGACAGATGTGCTATCCACTACTATTCGAGCCCGTTCCGTTTTTGGTTTCCGTGAAAAGCAGCCATCTGTGAACAAGTCCAACTATTTGGATCCTCGATACGCGTGGTCACTTTTGTATTATAGTTAATCAACTTGATTATCAATCACCGAAGCCTTGATTGTGGCCCATCACTGTTGGCTTTGGGAAGTAATAGAAACATAAAAAATGACTAAGGAATTGTTGCTCCCTCAATTATCTTCATGAATATTCCTTTACTCGTCAATTTTAGGTCTACATCAGTGCTCATCATACTAGCTTCCATTTTTCTCCTATTGCCTACCGTTTGCACATCATTTACATGCATTTCCATACAATTTCAGCGCTCTCGCGTTTCCATAATAAACCATATGGAGATTGGGGAACAAACTATCGCAACACATTTATCGGACTGCATAAATATGGAGGTTGGACATATCAAGAAGGCATGAAATATTGCTCTTTCCGATACTGGAGTGGAAAAATGAACGAACCAGGCGGCTGGCCGCACAATATAGCAGGGGTGGGATTCCTTTCATTTTTTTCCCTTCATCGAAACTCTTTCATTGTGAAGCATTCAGCTTTATTCCGCCTACCGTGATATCTACGAGGAATGGTCTACCAATGTTGCTGCATTTGCAAGTGGCAATGTAATCTGCGAAATTCAAGAGTGTACCACCGATAAGATGGGAATATGATATGTTGTTTTTGTTGCCGGACTAACCTCTAAATTCCTTTCAAAGTTTGAGGTTATCCGATTGTAAGTAGCTTCTTAATAAAGAAGCTTTTTGTAATGCTCCTTGTACGGCTACTGTCCCTTTCTCCGTTGCCAGTGTTTCACAAAGTTTAAAGCTTTCACAGATGATGGGTTATTATAAGATTGTGTCGAAAGTTTTCTGATCAACCTCGATGGAAGCTTTTTTCGTTTCGTCACCATCATCATCTTCTTTTTCTTCCTCCTCTTCCTCCTTTCTCTAACTCCGTCTAGTTACAGGGTCGGTTGTTCTCGTGTTTCATTGCCAATTTCTTTACCTATTTACTTCATAGACTGCCGTTACCTTTAACTTGATCTCGTCCCTTCATCTGT
The DNA here is from genome assembly GCA_900617895.1 of Haemonchus placei. Lineage (NCBI taxonomy): Eukaryota > Metazoa > Nematoda > Chromadorea > Rhabditida > Trichostrongylidae > Haemonchus > Haemonchus placei. Next base: position 2,868 of record UZAF01021874.1, read on the forward strand.
GTGGTTGCATTTGTCGCTTTCCTTCCTTTTCGAAGCCTGCCGCCTATCTTGTCGCGCGATCCTATGGCCTACGCAAAACGTACCCATGGCAAAGCACGCGAAGCGGGTATGTGTACGAACGTGCGTCCGAGGATGCGCGCGGCAAATTGCGCGGCGAAGTTCGTAATGATTTGGACGACTTTGGCGCCTATCGTTGGGGCCCAAATTTGAAATAAAAAGGATCAATAGGGTCATCTTACCCTACTAGACTACCCTACTCCGAGTTTGTGCCCCAAAAATTGGCGTCAGAGTCGTACAAATCATCACGAAATTCGCCGCACGATTTGCCGCGCGCACCCTCGGACGCACGTTCGTACCGTCCCCCACGCGAAGCTCACACATCATCACCTGGTTGGGGACTGTTTGCATGGCCACCCTGTGTCCTCGTTCCTGATCCGGTCCACCCTAAGTTCATGTTCAACCTAGTATATAGTAGTATAGGGTGATACAGTTATCCATTTTATCTTGATTGAGGTGCACCCGCTCTCGCCCCTCAAGAAAACTCGAGAAAATTCGAATGAAAACCGAGAAAGCCGTTCCACCATCGAGAAGAAGAGAATTTGCTTTTTTGTCAAGACAAAGCTTTCTCTGCTCGAAGTGGCACCTCCTCTAGTTTTGGCACCCTTTATTTCCTGTCAGAGGTTAAGCAGAGGTCATCATCGATGTGGAGATGATCGACGAAGTTATGCGATGGGAAATCACTGTGCATCACTCAAAAACATGCGCCCATTGAAATGGGAAGGCAAGGGTGTGTATGAGCAGTGGATCCACCTCATTTCGCTGCGATTTAACTTTCCCACTCATTTGACTTGGTAATGCCAGTCACATTTTTGAACGTCACCAGCATCAACCACACGCGTGTGCATCTTGAAGTCTCAAACCATAAGATGCAATGATTGAAGTAAGCATTGGAAACATTCACCACAACATGATGGACGCTTAAAGGCACTGTTCGCGATGATTCAATGGGCGGGTGTGTCGATGACGTGTCCGCCTCTCATTCGACGCCACGTCTGACTGTCTGACGTGGCATCGAATGAGAGGCGGACACGTCATCGNACACGTCATCGACACACCCGCCCATTGAATCATCGCGAACGGTGCCTTTAAGGGAGGCCGTCACAAGGGAAAGAGGGAACATTGGCCCCATGCCAGAATTAATCATAGAAGGATCAACAAATGTGCAGACCATACATAGAGACATTCGATAAAGTGGATTGCTGATCTCATTTTCACGCTTCCTTACGACTGTTAGTAAAGACAAATGTTTCCAAAGTCGAGCCGAGTGCGCTTCGTTGCGCGCGTCTGCCGAAACTAGGTCACGCCGCAGCCGTCGCATCCGGCGAGTTCGCCCGCAATACTTGACGGACGTCGCAGTTCCCAATAATGCACACGATTTGCGCTTGGTCCACGGCAGTCAGCTTAAAGGGAAGATATTATGGACAAATCATTTGCTCCACTGGCATCTGATGGTACTGTAATGTCACCTCGAGACCTCAGAGGGTGGAGACCGCGGGAGAAATGGGAGGGGGGGGGGCGGGGGTTGGGGTAACCTAGTTCCGACAGACGCGCGGAATGGACTTTATCCCAAAATCTGTAACAGGATTACATAAGCTTGTTCGATGAATTTTGTTCATTATAAGTTCCGCTACTCGTTTACTCATAAGCATTCGCAACAGTACTTTAGTAGTCGTTACCTCACTCATCATTGATGTCAAATTACGGGTTAGTTGACATTTGGTTCATGATTTTTGGTTTCACGCAGCCGCAAGCAGAACTTGGGCATTGCAGATACAAATGCATACCCAACATACTTCTTCGCCTAGAGGGTGGTTATTTGTTACCTACTAAAACTCACGTATCAAGAAAGAATCTGATATTTCTTCATGAAAATACCTCACCGCAACAACCGGGTATCACAGAAATGCGATGTAATTGGAAGTACCGGTTCGCCCTTGTGCACCATGGTTCCCTTATGAATCTTTGACTACACGAATACGCTCTACCTGAAAACAACAAATGACTGGAGTAATCAAAACAAAGCAAAAAAGCAATGCAGGCAGCAATAAAAATCAATTAGAGAGGAGGCTTAATGGTCATTGCAGTGTGAAGCTTAGAGAGCTAAAGAGATCTACATCATGTGGACAGTGAAAGTGAGAATTTGGAGAAAACTTCCACTTGGTTAGGATTGAGGATCTGTGTTCTGCTTCATATACTTAATGGCACAGTTCACGACAATTTTGATGTACCCTTTTAATATTGAAAAGTGGAAATGCTTAGGTAGAGCAGTGCATCGGTGGCGACGAAAACGGGAAAATCTGCCTACTTCGCAAAAGCAAGGCTTACTAAAAGTAATGGTATAAGAAGTTGTACAAGATTACCATGACGGAGATGACATGGAAAAGATATTTGGACGAGATCTCAGTTGTTGCAATTGGGCAAAGAACTGGCCACATCAAGAAGAACTGTCGAAAACTCTCTACTTCTGTCGCCGTGGGTCATGACGAGTTGTTTTGACCTTCGACGTAGGAGCCTCTCGAGGTAAGGCAGCCTCTACAACGTTGAGGACACTCGTCCGCTGTGGGTGTGGCATTCACACGATGTAATACTAATTTTGTTCTGTTTAGTGGTGGAGTTCTTCAACAAGGCTTCTGAAACTAATGGTTAGCCAAGGATATCCCTAATGGGAAAGTGGTGTTTTCTGTGGAGTTTCTCTGAATTCATTCCGAACTGTTCCCTAAATTCACCTAGAATGCTCTTAGCATTCATGTTGGTTTGTAAGAGGCTAAGAATCCCAGAGCTCGGATTGTGCCATATCTCAGTAGCAAACTGGCGATTTAGGTTGTCTGGCTCCTGTACAATTTTAAGCTTATGATTTATAGCACGTTGACGACAACTACACTGCCGACACCACCGGATTCGCAATTACTTAAAGTAATAGTTCTTCCCTTTAGAAAACGGGTCGTAACAGGCAGTCTTCCGGAGAGGGAGCATCAATGTTCTTAGGAATCAGGCCCATTGATACTTCTGTTCTTTACGTATTAGGTAGCATTTGTTGTCCTATTCGATTAAAACGAATCTGTGCAACAGAGAAGAGGACCTAAATTTAAATTTATAAACATACTTTTCTCCTCAAAGATCCCGAAGGACGCACTGCAGCGCTTGTAGGCACGTCCACGATTATTATCATGAAGAAAAACGGAAGATAAGGTGAAAATAGTGCGATGAAGTCGGAGAAAGTGCGCAAATCGGCGTTTCCAAGTTATAAAGGGCACTAAAAAGTCGCTAAAAAGGGAGCTAGAAGAAGAAGAAGAAGCCCAGAAAAGTGAAGAAGTAGGGTGTTTAAATTAGCTATACCATGTGTGTCGTTGCGTACGCGTCGGTCTTGGTGTGAATAGCTGAATACAGTAAACAAAAACGTCTTTATAGTTCACCAACTCATAAGCATAAGTTAACAAAAACGATGATAGCAGCCTAAATTGCCCACCGTTTTCGACTTTCGGAATAGAAATTTCAATGAAGGATTGCAGCAGCAAAAAGAATATCGTATAGCAAAAAAATAGGAAAATTACATGGCTTCATGACTCGGCGATCAGCTAATTGTGTGTGAGTCCTAGAGCGAATATTGCAATCTGTAACGCCTCGACACTCGTCTGACACACCGTCGTTTAAGGGGCGGGAAACGCGGGCGATCCGGCAACTTGTCTCACTCTCTGCCCTAGCTGTTGAGTTTTTGGACCAGACAGCGTCCTCCCTGTTACTTTTGGGGCCACTGGGTATTCCTAGAGGGAAAATTCAGAAACTAATTTTATCCTGAACTCTGCATTTTACGCCGCTGATTTACCGTCCATGACGTAATCGTTCTCTTCTCTCTCCAATAAAGATTGCATTGACAAAACATCCTACCGAGGTAAGTAACTAACCGCATATCAATTTCCAGTGAGCTCCCTTAGCTTCAATCCTGAACATTAGCCAATATTAGCCACACACACGCGGCTCTGAGCTACAAGCCGTAAGACACAAAGGTTGAACTTGAGTAAGAGGAAAACCCGCACCCAAGTAAAATAATGGTCAGTGCTATGGCCTTCGTCATAATGACGAGGGAACACGAGTTCCTCCATACTGGTTTTGCAGAATTTCTCGAAACTAGAACTTCATACGTTCACAAACCAAAGTACAAAACACTTGGACCTCGCAATTTCCCCCACGGAAGAACAAAGCGCTGATATCGTCCACCAGAACCAGCATATAAGCGTCCACTTTTTCGGAGTATAAAACGCGCGCTTTTCACTTCCTTTCTACTGAGCCTTCTCAATCTCGACTCCTCAACGACCCAATGTTAAGCAGGATCAGACATGCGGCCTCGATCGCCGCAGGACAACAAACAAGGATCCAAAAAGCAACTATTTCAAGAAAGAATGTATTACCATTTGTCGGCTGCCGGACCCATAACCTTCTCACCTCTAGAGCAACGTAAATAAGGTACTTATGTAACAACATATGCTGATCTCTGTGATGAAGCGAATTCGAGCAGGAAGTACTAGGCTATGCCAAATCGTGCTACGGAAACGATTCAAAGAGCCACGGAATAAAATGCATTCCCACGGATTAAACTTTCCTTCGACTACTAAGAATCGTTGGAAGCCGAGCATGTGTGAATGACATATCGTGAAATTTTCTAGAGATCCCCATCATTGTTTAGTATCATGACTATTTAAGCTTAACCGATGAGTGTGACTCATTCATTATAATCCGGCATTCGTTTACTCGCAAATACTCGCTTAGCTTTGGTACTCGTTCACTCAAGTGCTCACTACACACAATTACGGGTAAGTTTATGACAAGCTCGAAACTTCGATTACAGGCAATGACAACCGGAACTTGCGCATGAGTTCCAACTTCAGAGATGTTGAGCTTCAGCTGTACAGCAGCTTATCCTGACAAATGCCCCTGCATGACAGATGATAATAGAATCGTATTTGGTTCTGCTGCCACGACGGCAGCGAACCAAAGGTCACCTCACTCGCGCCTAGGACTTGATTTGGATGATGCGGTCGCTTCGTGTAAGACCGAGCAGTCTTTTATTATAACCGAGCGTTCATCCTCATCACCATCACAACACTGACCGAAGTTCAGCAAGACCTAAAGCTAAAGGTGGTCGTGCACCTACTGGTGACGCTTTCGGTCGCCTCAAAGGAGCTTCGCTCTCCCCGCTATCAAATGCATGTGCGGCGCTGCACTAGACGAGTGGTGATTTTTGGTTAGTTGTCCCGTTCCCCATGCTGTTTGAATCAAACGCAAGTAAACCCTACTGGCATGCCTATCCATAGAGACCCATCCGATGGTGAGGTGTAATATCAAGCGATAGTGTATATTTCCTGCTTTTAACACCTCAATCAAGTGTTTTCGAGTTCTTCTCATCCTTCAGATTCTGCTGCTCATTCTCCTTTTGATATGGAGAGAGAGCGCTCACCGTTTACACTTGCTCTTCGGAAGCAATCGGAATAGTCCAGAATAGTCTTTGTGGAATGGATAGGAAGGCTCCGTTATGGGATCACAATGTGATCTCAATTGTTACTGTTTACAGTAAAACCTCGTACTCAACGTCGCATCAATAACGCTTCACCGAATGATTCAGGCAAAGCTGTTTAGCGGATGGGGGAGCCAACAGCGGACCAAAAACCACTGGGCCACACTAACAAGTAAGGCCCTCCATCACTATGAGTTAGCCTGACCATCTACTCGGAGTCCAACAAGCTCCCACGTCGGAGCCTGTCACGCTATTCATGAGTATCCATACACCAAAAACAGTAATATGATTGGGGCTCATTTCCTTGGATGAGGAGAGGCCCCAATGAGGCAGAATTAGGTGGGACCGCTCGGGCGATGCTGCCAAAACCTCAGGACCGAACAGGCTGTTCATAAACAAAGGGCCAAAATGCCATCCGTACTTTCAATCAACGAACGCTTGCATCAGAAGCGCGAATCGGATATTTGGTGAAGCAAGCTAGGAAAGTCAAGGACATCGTCATTGAACTGACGGAGACTAGAAGGCGAACTTGCCTGCTGCGCAAACCGTTCTTGAAACTAGGAAAGACCTGATTCTTGGATTATGCGGCAGCAGAGGTGTCAGCAGTGTAGATGCCCTCGTCAACATTTACCAGCCCATGAGTATCAATTCTTACAGCTGTTAATACCTCACTGTTTCAAGGATCGTTGGAGAGTTACCTAAGCACCCTATGTCGTCATGACTCACGCTCACCGGTTTGAAGTAGACCCTTAATACCGTTGAGACAGAAGCGGTGATTGAAACCTTGGGCAACCAGGGTGTCCCTACACAACTGAAGGGACTTTTCGAGCTCTTCAACAACTTCACGACCTGGGCTACTTCATTATATAAAGAAGCAATTTTTAGCGTGAAGAGAGAGTTAGGCAGGGTGGTACCATCTCGAACATTTTACTGCCGCTCTCGAGAAGATCACATTATTTGGAATGGGAAGCCACTATTCACTTCATTTCCCCTTTGCGAACGGCATCAAGCTCATAATGCCGAGCAGCGAAAAGGCGGAGGAATGCTGGCTGGACTTGAATGAACTGAACGCTCGCGAGAAGATCGGCATGAGACTGAGCACGACGAGGACGATGTTCACGAGGGGCGGAATGGTGCATGATACTCCATTCGCGATAAAAGGAATGATGTATCTGTGAATGTCCTAGCTAGTGCATCTTGGTCGAGAAGTCAACATGAGCTGACTTAGCTCCAGAGCCATGCAGGAGGAAACGTGCAGCGTGGAGAGCATTTAATCATATCGAGGGAATAGTGAAGAGAGCAAGAAAAATCTGCCCTCGTCCTCACCTTTTCGATGCTTCGACGTACACCTCGGAGACTTGGTCGCCACGAGAGCAGGACACTATGCAGACAGAATCATTCAACGTGCTCTGGAAAGGGCGATGCTCGTAATTACACGCATTATACGCAAGTGCGGAATGGGATCCTGAGTTCCGAGCTCCGTCGACGAATGAATAACAGAGATAGAGTGTACACGCTAAGAAATCGGAAAATTAGAGGGACCGAAAACGTTATGTGCTATCGTGATGACCGCTGGACTTAGGCGGTTACCGGTTGGATCTTCCGGACCAGATTGTCGGCTAGGGTGACGGCGAGATAATTTACGACAGTTCTAAATGGAGGATGTTATGCTTCGTGACCCTCGAGCGAGTACGCTCCACTTAACTCGCGGCTTGCGAGAGAGACTAATTGTAAGACGTCACTGGCATCTCTGTAAGCGATTTCATGTGAGTAACAAATCCAATGACCAACAGCCCCCTTATTCTCGCCACTATTCGCAGTTTGAAAAAAAAATGACGAAAATTCAGATCGGCATGCCAAATAGGTAATTTATGAGAGTGGCATCCTAAAATCTTAATTAATGAGCACATGTTCAAGAAAAAAATATGAAAGCGACACATTCAGTTAGTTACTGGGGATCATGCCTACACCTTAGAATGCTTGAGAGCTCTTTGTGGCTTTCTTTTCTATGATGGTTGATTCCGTAAAATACTACATACGGATGCCAAAGGAAAATTTTCTACACTGGAATAAGCGCAAATCTTGCCTGGTTTCTTCGGTCGGAATGCGAGAGCCAGCATGCTAACGATAGCATCGTCAAGGTGCCATGAATCTCGAACACTGTTTCTGCGGCGATTCAATGATGTATTAAATGAAAGCTGTGCAGGGTGTAGTATGGGATTATGAAAACCAAAGTAGTTGATCGAGATAGGCATGCCACTTCTTGAAGGATCAGGACATTGATTGTACCTAGAGAAGGTGGCGATGCCTTTTTGCAGTATTTATTCCCTGTCAGGTCGATCCTGTTTATGGGATTCGCTCCAGCATTTGACTCCCACTCACATATTTAGTAGCGTTTTGAACTCACATGGAGGATGTACTGTTTTCTAGAAGCAGCCGCTGTACGATTCAGGGCATGCATCCTTGCAGCCGATCTGGTACCGTTAGCGAACCTCGAATAGTTAAAGGGCCCAGTTAGCGGACCTCGAATAGTTAAAGGGCTAGTCGGCTAGGGCAGATATCGAGCCGGTATATGCTCTGGCCAAAAGTATGGTAATACGTTCTTGTCCACTGCATCACCTATTCTCGATTCTTCGAACATCTAAAAGTTAAAGTGAAGAAAGTTGATAAAAAACAACAGAGATCATTTGTTTCAATACGGGTTTCGGTCATAAGAGAGCAGCTATGTGATGGATATTTAATTTCCATACTGATTTAGACAATATGCTGTTATACATGTTGATGGCATCAATTCCTATTGTCTTAGTGACCGGGAAGAGTTATCCTTTCTATCTCGAAAGACAATACTCTGCATGTTCGCCCTGGATCTATATTCAAGAATTCAAGAAATGCTACATAGTAAGTCAAAGACCCACAAAACGAAATCCTGAATTTGGCTAATTGAATAGCTTGCAGAAGTTCTGCGCCGACCGTTATTACAATGATCACAAGAAACTTTGTTCTGAATTGGGAGGAAGCATGGTGAGCATCTGCAGCTCACAAGAGAACTTCTACGTTTCGAGTGGGTGTCGTCGTCGTGTTTTTTTT
>UZAF01021876.1:0-11522 GCA_900617895.1 Haemonchus placei
AGCATAGCACACTCACTAACAACCTACATACTGAATCAAAGTTAACTCGAAGTGCAATCTCACAACAAAATCATATTTCATAATAAAGCGTTTTGATGACAGCCGAGGGCACCCTTTGGAGCTTTAAAAAGCAGGAATACGTCGAAGCATTATTCTTTTTCGATTCCGGGGCACAAAAAACGGTAATTAAAGAAAGCCTAGCCAACGAATTAGGACTACCGAAATACTTCACTGGGATTTGCACTATTTCTGGAAACCGAGGCATACTGAAAACTTTAAAAGTGAAACAGTGCTCACGAGAATTAGTACAGTTTTCGAAGAAGAAATGGAACTCAAGATTCAGACAAAGCCCATTGTAACGAACGGCTTCCCAAGTTTCAAATTAACTACAGCAGACACTACATTCCTGAAGGAAAATAACATCTATCTGGCCAACTCGAAACTCCGTGGAGAGCATCAAATTCCCCACATTCTAGTTGGCTTAGATTATTATCATGACCTACTATCTGGTCCAAATCATACACAGAAAACACCGTCAGGTCTCCAAATTGCAAAAACCGTATTCGGACCAACCCTATACGGCAGAGGGCTCCTGACAGCAGAGAGATCTCTCGGTTCTGGACCTGAGCGACGGCGTTTGTGTGGTCTGTCGTTTTTGTCTTATTTCAGGCATTTTCCAATAATTTTTTTCGTCTCATTCACCGTGCTGAGTTTGATTGACTTTTGCTCATATAGATCTAATTCAGTGCTGACGATTTAGCTCTTTCTGCTTCCGTCCCGCTGGTTTGCCTTTTTTGGGACATGCTCACGGTTTTTTCGATCGATTTTTGGTGTGAAAGGTCTAAATGATTATGGCATCAAGGGTAGGTCGTAGAAATAGGCGCAGGGAAACTCAGGGCAGCCCCGACGAACTAGCGGCAATGAAGAAATGAATCGAGCCAAAACTCGAATGCGTTTGCCTCTGATGTTGATTACTCCTCGTTTTCAGCTAGCCAGCTGATCAAGGAAGTCTTAGAGCGCAACTCGGACCCCCTAATTCAGAAAATGCTTCTAGTGCTTGCTGATAAAATCTCCAACGACGTTTCTGAGTGTGTGGAGGCCGAGAAGAGGTCCAGAAGTATTGTTCTGAGCGGGATTGTGGAAGCTCCATCCAAAAAGCAAGGGGATCTGGAGACCAAAGTCTCTGTTGTGCTGGACGCTCTCAAAGTTGAGTGTCGTCCAGCTGAGATTTATCGCATGGGCAGGAAGACCTCCGCCGTCCCAGGCTAGTTAAGGTTCTTTTGCCTTCGCGTTTTTTCTGGCGCACAGCACTGGCCAATGCGAAACTTTTGAAGTCTTCTGGGTTTGAAAATGTATTCGTCAGGAAAAGCATGAGTCCTGACGAAAGAAAACGTGAGTATGATTTGCGACAACAAGCCTTCGAGCTTAACAAGGGTAAGCCTCTCCGCGAATGGGTGGTATGTAAGGGGGAAATCAGGCGTATTTCTGAGCTTTCGCAGAAACATTCGGAAAACTCGCACTGAAGCACGGTTTCTTGCACGAACTTGTTCTGAATTGTTTCTTTTTCAACGCCCGCAGCATTTTAAAGAAAACTCACCATCTGCACATGTTACTGACTGATCATAAGCCTGATATTGTCGTAATAACAGAGTCATGGCTTACCTCTAAGATGCTTGATTCTGAATTGACAGCTAACTTCCCTTATACGGCGTACAGGCATGACCGTAGAAGCAGAAGAGGCGGTGGTATTTGCTTTTTAGTCAAATCTATCCTGATTTCCAAGGAGATAAAGGTCAAAGTTGAGTTTGATCCTGATATAATTTGCACTGAACTTCTGAATGGGGTCTCCTCGTCTATACTCAGAGTCATTGCCGTTTATCGCCCTCCTAATAGTCCCTCTACTATCGATGCTTCTTTCATTGAACTTCTTTCCGATCTCACTTCTGCTCGTTGTCACACGATTCTGACTGGTGACTTCAACCTCAACATAGATTGGACGACTAAATATCCGAAAAACCACTGTGCAGCACAGTATCTCCAGTTTTTCGAAAGGTCTAGTCTCACCCAGTGTGTGTGTCAGCCTACACATGGGGATAATATCCTGGACCTTGTGTTGTCCTCTTCACCAATTGTTGCCAATGTCAGTGTTCACCCTCCCCTTGCCAGTGCTGATCAAATGTTGTGTCTTTCGATGTGACCCAGGATTTTTCTTTGAATCGAACTGTACCTACATCTGACTTTAGCAATGTTGACTATCGATTATTGGACTCGTACTTCCAGAGTGTAAACTGGTGGGCGGTCTTCGACAATTATACCTCTATTCACGATGTCTACAAGAGGTTTTGTCTGGAGGTCTATTACGCATTCTCTTATTTCGTTCCATTTAAACAAACTCCTTAGGCAAATCTCAAATACCCCTAACACATCCAGAATCTGCTTGAACAGAAAACCCGACTCTTCTGCCTACGGCCCGATTCCCTATCTGATGAGCTCTATAGGAAAGCTTGCAAAGATCTCGACCACCACATCAAAAAAATCATTGTAAACCGCGAAAAGCAGCTGTCGGCTGAGCCCAATTTCAAACGTCTTTTTCACGTTATTAGGCGAAGGACAAAGCCCTCTCCGAACTTGCCTCTCCGGCTCTCTTTTCTACTCTGATGAAGAGAAAGCCGAAGCGCTAGGAGATTATTTTGCTAGTGTTTTCTCTGTCTCCAATGCCGAAGATGAGATTCCGATGAGCAGCCAATTCCGGATTAACCACCATCTTAAGAACATTTCCTTTCATCCCCGTGACGTGTTAAAGATCCTTACAAAACTCAAACCATCTCTGGCCGAACCATACGACGGTATCCCTCAGATAGTCTTTCGAGAGTGTGCTCGTTCATTATGCCTGCCATTAGCGCATATTTTCAATATATCTATGCTACTTGAAGAAGTACCCGACATTTGGAAGGAATCCCTTGTATCAGCCATTCCAAAGAAGTCCAACGGCCGCCTCTTAACTGATTTCCGACCCATAAGCATCACGCCACCTGCCACCAAGGTCATGGAGAAACTGATCAGGGATAGAGTTCTAGCATGGATCNCAGGTTAATCTCAACAAGTGTTCCGTTTTGCACATTGGAACCGGTCCTCCACTGAGTTACGAGGTCCATGGTACTGAGCTTGCCCTCCGTCCCTCCGCGAGAGATTTGTGCGTTCTTTTCGGCTCAGATCTGAGGTTTTCGGCTCATATAGACGAGGTGGTTAATAAGGCGTTTGCTGCACTGTTTCTCATCTTACGCAATGTTTTGTGTAGCGATTACAAGGTATTAGTGCGGTTATATAAGGCATACGCTCTCCCGCATTTGGACATTGATTCACGAGAGTACGGTACTCTGTTGCAGAGCATGACAGAAATGGAGGTGGTCGCATACGATACAGTGAAGAAGGAAAATTCGGGAGAGGTAAGTTACCCTCACTCGAGTTTAGTGGGTGAGCTAGAGGAGATCAGGATCAGCATTGTGGAAATCCCCACTAAAATGCGGAGATGGATTAGCACAAAATTTTGGCCCGGTATTAGAGCAAACATGAAGAGGCTCTGAGGCACGAACTAGATAGGGTGTCTGAAAAATTGAGGGCCTTAAGTAGGTGTCAAGGGGTTCCCCACATATTGGACATTGTAGTAGAGGAGACTCTGAGCACGAGGGGAATAGAGATGAAAGAGGAATGGCAAAACTATATAGAGGCAATGGAACGAGACGGAAATATTTTGACAGAACTTGTGATGAACTAGGTGTAAGTGCACTTCAGCTGATACCCACGGTGAATAGCTCGAAGAAAGCAGCCTTAGGGCTCCAATCAGAGTGCAGGATCGACCACGGAGTTAAGCATGAAAGTTGAATTACGGATACGGACAGCTACACAGAGTTGTCGTTACAGAGGCGGAGGGAGGAAGAACCGACGATTGGAGTGCGTTCAAGGACCAGCTCGAGATGCTATGTGGATCACTCGGCAAAGGGAGCGGTCAGTGCAGGTCAGGAAGCAAATATGTGCTTATTGAATTATGCTCAATCATTGTCTTGTTCAGACCCGGGTGTTTTCAAAGGTAAATCAAATGAAAACTTTGACGAATTCAATTTGACTCTGAACTTTGACTTTGACGAATTTGACTTTCATCCGAAAATTTCGTCGGAAGTACTGTAAAGTTGTGGCTGATGACAAGAGCTTGATAGAGATACTAAGTGACAACCATCTAGGGGGTCGCGCTGAGCATACAATGAAAGCTTTACCAGCTGGTGTAATGGACATGGGATTTCAAGAGGTAGTCATGAATTTGGGAGGGTTGCAATCGAACGACTGTATAGCAGGGAGAATGAGAGCTCTGACTGAATTGCGAACACTGCGCTTGAGACCTGGTCAGAGCGTAGCAGAATTCCAGGTGGTGCTGGAAGATTTGGGCAAAAAAGCGATCCCAGACAGTACAGAGGAAGCTAGATCTCTTGAGCACGCTCAGATTCTTCTAGAAAACCTACATGAATGGCTCGAGTACGTGCATTTAATGAGTGCACTGAACCGAGCTAGTCCGGACAGGGCATACAGGGCGTTTCATAATTATAAGGCCACCCTCAAACTTTGCACTTTCAGAAAAAGCAATCATTAAGGAGCCAAGCGCAAGGAGGGAGGAGCAAGATCCCCCAGTGGAATAAGTGATGAACTGTGTTAAATTTTTAACTGATTTTGATTGTGATCAGGTGGCAATAAAAGAGTTGTGAAGTATTGAATCTTTGGATAAATGCAAAGGTTTGGCGGGGGTGCGCAAGGATGGTACTTGATAAGGTAACAAGTGACTTCGTCACTTGGGGGAGATGTAGGGGGGGGGGGGGGGAAAANGGGGGGGGGGGGGGGGGGGGGGGGGGTGAAATGATGATTCAGGTGATGGACTGCTGCGATCATGAAGCAGTGGTGGGATGAAGGGATAAGGAGAAGAAGACGAAGGAATCAATAATAACAGTAATATATAAACTCCCTTGCGGTGATAATAAACAGTTCTACACCAGTTTGCCTACCTCACAAGTCTTAATTATAAGGTCACCCTGAAAAGCGAACAATTATTCATGGAAGAAAGGAAATTTCGTGTTTAAAGATACTTATAAAGATAAGCATGTGTAGCAAATGCATTTCCAAACCTGGCTGTCAACATGGCTCGTTGTCATCTGCCTTCCTCTGATGAGAAGGCTCATCATGAAGGTGGGCTCAGTACTCGAGCCATCTCCAGGCAAATAGGGAGATCCCCTTGCTCCATTTAAAGATTTCTGGAGAGCCCTGATGTCCCTAGATATGACACCGGCTGTGGACACCCATGAAAGATTACTGCCCGTGACGAGCGGAAGATTCTGGGGACTGTTTCCAACAGTACGTCCTCCTTGAGCTAGATCCGATCGGAATTAAACCTCTCTGTGTCGAAAACTACAGTCTGGAGAGCAGTGAGAAGATGCGAGAACATCACCAGGCAAGCAATGGAGAAGATGCCATAAATCACCGGTCGCCACAGAGAGGCTCGACTCGGATTTGCAAAGATGAACCTATGGAGCGATTGGGCAAAGGTAGCATCTGCATCAAAATCTCACCACACAGCTGAATAAGTCCTATTTAGGTCGTCTTTTTGGATGAAAAGAAATTCAATCTAGACGGTCCTAACGTAAACAAGCGGTACTGACGCGAATTGAGAAAGGATCCAGTCTACTTCAGCCGTAGCAATTTCGGTGGAGGAAGTCTATGGTGTGGGGTGCATTCTGCAATGATGTCGTGTTCGATCTACCTGTCGTGAGCTGCAGTATGGATTTCAAGGATTACCAGAACATCTTGGAGCATCATCTAGTACCCTTTCTATGCCATCGCCGTCACCTCAACTCATGTCTTTCAACAAGACAATTCCTCCGTTCATGTGAGCCGTGAAACGGATGAGTGGCTGCAATGCCAATAAATAAGCGTCCTGCCATGGCCAGCCTGCAGTCCCGATCTCAATCCGATGGAACATATCTGGGGCATAATAGTCAGACAGGTTTATGCGAATAATCGTCAGTTCCAGGGCATTATCGAAGCATGGAGAGCAATCGATGAGGAACATCTTCGAAACCTAGTTTCTAGTATGCCACACAGGGTCTTTGATGTTGCTCTTAAACAAGGAGGAGCTATAGATTATTAAGTGTTGTGCATATGCCACCAACATTAATAAATCATTCATTTTCAGGGTGACCTTATAACTATGAAACGGTGCAAAAGCCGACACTATCTTTAAAAAATTCATAAAAAATTTGAGGTGAAGGATATTGCGACCAAAATTTGAGTACGGAGGTACTTTCATTCCGTCTGCTTCTTTCAGAATCGCAAAAATCGAGGGTGACCTTATAATTACGAAACGCACTGTATGATGAAATCAAGCAATTAGTTCTAGGAATAGAACAATCAAAGGCAATGTTTCGTAGGAAAGGTTTTAGACCCTTGGGGTGGAAATCCAGACATAGTACCAAAGCGCAGGGAACCGAAGATGAACCGCGGAACAGCGCAAGAGAAGAAGATACCCCAGGACTCAAAAAGCGATGGCAAGGAATTCGGCCATCGCTAGTATACAGGGTCAAGGTTCTGGAGTAAGGGCAATAGTCGAGGAAGCGGGCAAGAAGTGCTTTAACTGTGCGAGACCAGGACACTTCGCCCGAGAATGTCCAAGAAAACCAGCGAAAGTGCAAGACCTTAAAAGGGACAATATGGAGGCAACAGCAGGGAAAGCGAATGCTGTGTCAGATATTATTCGTAAAGTTCGAAGTTGTAACGTGAAGACACACAAGCAGAGTAGACGTGAGGATGCCCAGGCAATTGGAACGTTGATGCGCAGGAACATCAGGCTACTAGATTGATTGTGCCAGCCCTGATCGACGTGGATCAATGGTGAGTATCATACCCATAAGCTTGCTGGAGAAAGCGCAAGAAAAAGGGTACGACGTCGACACGCTGCCTATTCTCACGGAAAGCGAAGTGGGACCCGTGTATGACGCCTCAGGCAATGAGATGGAGATAGTTGAAGCAGTGACTGTGGAAGCTGAGCTAGAGGGTGGAAGACGAAGCAAACTCGTCCTCCACATAACCCCACTTCCTCAAGACGAAGTTTTGTTGGGAATGAACGCCTTAAAGAAGCTAGGGGTACAAATATCGATTACTAACGGTGAGGAGGACGAATCAAGATGGAAAAGTGACTCAAACCTCACGGCAAACAATGAAGCAAAAGTAATTAGAAGGGCATATGTACCTTCTCCAACCGCTATAGAAGTGGACTGCGAGGGAGTAGAAGCGGACGGGCGAATTCTGTAGACAAGAAGGAAAGACGTAGCAAGTGGGATATTTGAGATATGCAATCAAAGAGCTACTATTCCTGTGCACAACTGTAACGAGGCATCGACCGTGCTGAAGGAAGGAGAAGCACTTGTAATGGAGCACGGAAAAGTGGAACGGAAAGTGGAAAGACACAAATCACCTGATGCTGGACTCGGGAGGTGCGACCATGACACGAGAGCACAAAAGAGCATGTATGGTCGAACAGCTGAAGGAAAACATGGGTAATGAAGGAATGGATGAAGTGCTTATGAAAGTTTTGATAGAGAACGAGGACGCTTTTGCCGTGTCCGAAAAAGAGCTTTCTCGCACATCTCTGACAGAAATGGACATTGATACATGTGACAACCCACCGGTCAAACTGAAAGCAAGGCCTGTGCCGCTAAGTATTCGCCCTATGTTGAAAGAATTGCTTGAAGATTTACAAAAGCGAAGTATTATTGAAAAGAGTTCATCTCAACGGGCTTTTCCGATAGTACTAGTGGAGAAGAAAGACGGTTCTCTCAGGTTATGCGTTGACTACCGGGAATGGAATAAGAGGACTGAGCAAGATTCGTACCCCCTTCCAACAATCGAAGCAATTCTACAGAGCCTAGCGGAGGAAGTTCTTCTCCACAGTGGATCTATGCAGTGGATACTGGCAGATTCCGCAGTCAGAAAAAGCCAAGAAGTCCACATTCACCACACCTGACGGACTGTTTCAATATAAAGTAACGCCTTGCGCGAGTCCTGCACTTCTCCAAAGGCTGATTTTCTGCTATATACATAGATGACGTAATCATATGTACCGAAACAAGAGCGAGGCACCACGAGCTGCTCAACAAAGTATGTGAGAAACAAGAAAGGCGGGATCACGCCTGAGAACAGAAAAATGCATTTTATTACAAACGAAGGTAGCTTTCCTGGGCCATCTAATAGATTCTGAAGGTGAATACATGGACCCGAACAAGGTAGTGGCGGTGGAAAGGTACCCCACGCCAGTAAACGTGAAGGAAATGAGGACATTCACAGGGATGGCTTCATACTACCGAAGGTTTTGTTTGGGATTTTCGAAGCGCGCCGGTATTTTGTTCATATTGATCGCAGCAAAGCGAAATGGGCATGGACACAAGAATATGAGGAAGCATTCAAAAGAGTGAAAAAAAAAGATATGCAGTGCGCCGGTCTTAGCACAACCCGATGTAGAAGCAGCGAGGAGCAGAAAGAGACCAATTTTAATATGTACTGAGGAATCTACGACAGGGCTAGGCGCAGTGCTTTCTCAGGAAGGAGAAGATGGCTATCTCCACCCAATATTCTTTGCCTCGAAAGCGCTAAGCAAGACAGAGAGACGCTATCATGTGACAGATCTAGAGGCATTGGCAGTGGTATTGGCGTTGAGACGGTTTCACATGTTTATATATGGACTACCTATCGCGGTCATGACAGATCATCAGCCTCTCACAGCCCTATTCCAACGTAGTAATGTGCACACACGCATTCTGAGGTGGTCATTGGAAGTACAACGGTATAATCTTCAAATCAAGTATGTTAAAGGAAAAGCAAATGTAATAGCCGATGCTCTCAGTAGGGGGGGGGGGGTAGCAAAAGAGCCATAAGAATCCCTCATTGGCAATAGCGCTGTAATAAACTCAGAGCAGACGAAAAAACGAAATGAAGGGTAGAATTGGAAAAGGACCCAATTTTTGCTGAGGTTTTGCTGCCTTGAGAACGGCAAGATCAATGGCACGGTGAGACTGCCAGTATATTTCAGCCTGTAGACTTGTTGTCGTCGTCTTTGGTTTCTAGTTTCCAAGGCTCTTGAAGCCCATTCTGACTGGTAAGCAATCGACATATAACGTATCCTCGTATACGAACGTGAAGAACGCGGAAGCAGTGCAAGCTGTTTTACTCTCTAGCGCTCATCGACGATAACAAAGACCATATCACTATGGTGGGTTTTCCGCCAACGAGGTTAAGGGCACTTATACGATTCCTCATGGCAAGGCCAAGGCAAGCATGAGCGCATGATGACTCCTCGATGTGGTCCAAGAAAGCAAGCACTTTCCTGGACCACATCGAGAAGTCATCATGCAGTGGTGAAATTCTGTTCTACAAAACATTGATGACGTATTCATTATTTGAACCTCGTTTATATTATTTATGTTGTTTATTTCCTTTTCAACTATATAGCGTATATTATAAATAAAAAAAGATTTGAACAACGGAAGGAGACCTTGTGACAACATTGAGAAGACTCATCGCGATGCTAACATAATCTTCACTAGAGAAGATCAGGGATTTGTACTGTTGCTAGCAAATGCGAGTTAGCGAAGGTCGTAGGGAACACCTATGGTATCGAAAAGTGCTTTGTCGAAAATCCTGCCGCATTCTAGAATCGCGCATCCTACCAATATGAAACAGGCCGTACGGAATCTCTTGAAAGCGAAGGAGAAGCTTGTGACACGAAGAGATTCAGTTGTTGATGCCAACATTGAAAGTATCCTTGATAGCAACGACACATCAAAGGGCACGAGGATTTGGGCATGGCACAGAACGGCTGACGGTGCGAGCATTATGTCCCCTTCCTTAACGACAAAATGGCACAATAGGTGAACCGCGTAGCAAAGAACTCCCAACTTCCCATTCATCTGTTTTCCGACCTACACTGAAGGATCTACTAAAATGGTCCCGAATCTTCGCAAAACGGTGCCGAACAGTTTTGCTGATACTGTACATCTGAGAAGATCTCTTAACTTCAGGACACCGTCTATTTTATTCAATATGGGAGATTCGGAGAAAAGCACGTAGTGCAGACCACAAAACCACTGAAGATCCGCCTGGATGAACACAGAAGAGCATTGCCATTCCAGCTGCCTATCCATGTAGCAGTTTTTCCAGGCACCGTACACTTACCAGGGAGGGGTTTGATCTTCCCATGGAACTCTGAATGGGGGCTTAAGTGTATCGATAGGGCTTGGGAAGCAATTGACAAATTTGGAAATGAAAACTGCTAAACGGGTATACCAAAAAAATTATGAGCGTTCAAAGTTTGCATGCTCGAAACATGGAGACATAGTGCCAGTCGATATGCGCAGTTACCCGCAACGGCCACAAGGGTTCCCTTGGCATAGTGGCAGTGCTCTCCCCCTTTAGGTGAGCAATGAGGGTTTGCGTGGCCGTTTTCGCTTTTGCAAAACATGCTTCAACCCAAATAAAAGCTTCTAAACCATTTCTCATTACTCATTCAAGCGCTTTGTTTCGGCTATGATTTGCAATATATATCACCTATCACCGCACTTGTCGGAAAAAATTTTCTCCACATTGTTTCTGTAAATCTCCTTAATTTGCAACATTGAAACACGCACGCCTACACCCCCAAGTAAAATTATTTTGAAACACAAACACGCGAGAAAATTCAACATCGATGAAAGAGCCCCGAAAATGGCTAGAAAAAACGTTTATTTTATGGTCCCGAACCTATTGTGTTTTGTCTACGTTTGTAGAGAGACAGCATGTGCGAGGCTTGCATTTTGTCAACAACATATCTGCTTCGAACATTTCTTGGATTGTTTCATAGACATTAAGTTTTTCACATACCTGTTTCAAGTGATGTGGGTTTCCTCCTCGCACTCATTCCGATTTTTCCAAAGCGAGATCTCTAATCAGTAAAAGATTTGTTAACATTTCCTGACAAGTACTTATATTTATAACATTTCCAATATTTGCTCCTCATCTTGACTGTCTGCCATGGATGCTCGTTGTTCTCATATAATGCGGAATGGTTCTTCACGAGGATTCTATGGGTCTACTTCATTTCCGAGGTTGACCATGAGACCTACGCAAAAGAAACCACCTTGAAATAGGCGTGAAAAACTCTTTTTTTGAACTGGTTCATTGATGTTGAGTGAGCTTTTCGCGAGCCTATGTTCCAAAACGATTTCACTCGGAGGGTGGGGGTTGTGTGTTTCGATGTTGCAAATAAAAGAGCGTTACAGAAACAACGTTGTATTCATGGGTCTTGGCCAATCTCGCTTCTTATCCACACAGCAGTTTTCCAGGCAGGCGCAGTTCACCTAGCCATGCTGAAGAAAACGCTGCATTCTTCGATGTGAGGGATTGCTTAGACGTTTGTATGTATGTATGTATGTATGTATGTATGTATGTATGTATGT
>UZAF01021880.1:0-11506 GCA_900617895.1 Haemonchus placei
ATGGCGGAGTTGAGGCCGATTTTACAAATACTGTTTTCGTTCTCTCGTGGAACTTCATCAATCGCAACTCCATGACGATTCTGTAGAGCTTTATGTTTTGATGTACTCATGTGATTAAAAATCACACCTTTCTCATCCAATTTAATTGCATCGAACCAGGCACATGTTTAAGATCCCTTGGAGGCATTACATGAGATAAGCGTTTTAATTTTTTTCCTGTCACATTGGATTCCCTATCACTACCAGAACTGTTTGGCGACGTTTTTGACGTAGACAAATACAACTATAATCAGTAAAAAACAATTACAGGGAATGACCCGGAAAGAAGTGAACCAACTCGGCGTACTTGGGGCCACCAGTTATATTATTGGCTCTGTGATTGGATCCGGTATATTTGTCTCTCCGAAAGGAATTCTTCAATACACTGGTTCTGTAGGATTGTCACTAATAATTTGGGTAGCATCAGCTTTCTTGGCGGCTCTAAACGCAATTGTGAGTTTTTCGCTGTGCAAGATGAATTATTAACCTGATTGTATGCAAAAAAAAATAAAGCAAGAAGGACCATTAGAAGTCCTTGCTAGTATGTCTCACTCCTCGAAACTCATTTTTACATACTTTGTATGAGGAAGCCCAGTAAGATTGCGAACAAAGGTGCAGCTTATATAGGAACGACGCTGGAAGAACAGGTTTAGTCAAATGGTATACCTACTGACACACTTTACTCGGCGGCAGTTGAAATCTCGTCCGAACACCCATTTCGTCATCATGACCTCATCCAACTGAAGTAATGATGTGTTCAAAGAAAGCTCACTTATGTTTATAGATGGGGTCGGAGTTCTGCTAGGGCCCTCATTAACGTGCTCGACTGATTTGTTGATTGCTCTTCATGTTTAGTACTATGATGTTGCGATGAGCAAGACATGAGGCTTTCCTAGGAAAACTGATTTTCTTATCTCCTCAATTAATGCCCCTCCTCCTAGTTCAACAGACATCGTTCGGCTAGAAAGGTTTCCATTCAATCTTGATCACCACAGGCTTGAGAGAAAAGGTTCATCCTTTCCTGTTTCTTTGTTGTTATAGCATTGCTCCAATCAGAACTTTTCAAGAACTACATCGAACTTGGTACTAGCATACCGGAGTCGGGTGCCGAATTCGCCTACATCAGCTATGTTGAGTGGTATCCAGTCGCTTTCTCATTTCTTTGGCTGACTTCCATCATAGAAAGGTTTTGTTCACTTCTACTCAGCTCCCGCCCACATATTCTTTGATGTGTTCAGTTCATGCAGTGGAGCAGCGTTGGCACTCACCTTTGGACAATATATCATGGAAGCAGTCACTCCGATCGCCTGTCTGGACGATGATAAGCGAAAAACCGCAGAACTACTTCTTGCATATGGCATTCTGCGTAAGTTTATGAGCACCTTCTTCCTTTATGGATGCTCTTTTTGGGTGGCCGGGTGAGGGATTCGGGCAGCAAAGGGAATCCTGGGATCTATCATAAGTCACTTAGCAAGTATCAAAGAAATGGATGGACAGTTCAGCGCTTTCTTGAAACGATGGCTACTAGAATCGGTGTGTTTGTAGAGGTTAAAAGTCTCAGAAATACTTATTTCAGTTTCGACATCGCTGCTCAATATGTTTTCGCTTAGCCGATTCGCAGGTCGAATTCAGTTTGTCAGTATGGCAGCTAAGATTGCAGCTCTGATTATGATCATATCAATCGGTCTGTTCTACATGATATTTAAAGGTATGGCTTTTGTTTTTCCTTTTGTTTGATCTAACCTTGCGTTCAGTGTTTGTTGAAATGTGCAGGGCTCGTTGAGGAGTTGGGACAAGACCTAGACGCTGTACCCTTCAAAAATCTGAAACGCTATCTGTACGCTAGATTTTTCACCTAAATTGCTCCCAATGAGGTGGTCGAAGCACTAGATAGAGGGCAATATGCAGAGGAAGAAAAGAAGTCATGTAACCAACCTTCTGTGGTTCTACAGCCGTTAAGGTCTTACTCGATCACGATTTCGTTTATTACGTGAACAGCAAGAGACCAAAGAGACAACATTGATGACCTCTGACTCATCGGTTCCTTGTTGGCTGGGATTTCCGACGTTCGAGTTACTTTGAGTTGTTGCATTTAGCATAACGCGTTTGGGCGCTCAATCGGGTGACCTACAGATTGGGCTTCAACTGAAAACATTCGGGTCTTCGAAGAGGACGAGATGTTCGAAACCTCGACCAAAGGAAGCGGTCAAACCAAACCCGTTCGGCAGAGCAGTCGAACATTAAGATATGCTTTGTGTCCCTTCAGCAAGAAGTGTCCATCAAACCATACCGGCTAGCGAAAGAACGCGTGCGAAAATTTTTTGGAAATGAAAATTGTCAATTGACACTAGCCGTCCGGAGCCTGTTGTAACTCCTCAATCGGACCCAGTGACCAGCGATTATCAAGTTTCACAAAAGTGATTTTTCTTGCTCGTTCGGTCATTTTGATCTTGAGGTCTTCCTCGAAATCCCAGCTTCAAAAGCCAACGACGTCAATTTTGGCTAACGTTTTCGATGGGCTGGTAATGAAAAATGACTGATTTTTTCAGGTGATACTCAGCATTTCAGCAAGGACTACATTTTCAAAGACAGTGACTGGTCAGTTAGTCAAATTGTGCTCGCCTTATACCAAGGCAACTGGGCCTACGCCGGCTATACAATCCTCAATTACGGCATGGAAGATATCCAGATAAAAAACTTCAAGAGTTACGTTGAGGTTACTTGTAAATAAGTTGTTCCAAATATTATGGGTGAGTCAATTCGAAACTGTTGGATCGATAGTGTGAGGAAAAAGGGTTGTTTGATTGATATTGATTGAGCAATTGGCACAAAACAAAGTTTTCGCCAATTTGGGTACCCTTTTCAAGTCCTAAATAGGAAGTATTGGGTGGGAGTAGTGCATCGGTGGCACCACTACGGCAATCACATGGAAGGGGTGTTTGAACGAGATTTCAGTTGTTGCATTTGCGTAAAGAGCGGATTGCAACAAGCCAAAATTATACAGAACTGCTTCTCATTGTCGCTATTGGTCATGACAAGTTGTTTGAACTTCCTACATGGGCTCCCTCGTGATCGGTGCAGCCTCTAAAATGTCGGTGAAAATCGTCCGGGGATACGCATGGGACAATCTTTGAGCCTTTATGGTGCCCTATCTAGGCCGTTTTCCGGCCCGAAGGGGGGACCACAGATTCATCTTAGGTGGATATGTTACATGTCATTTCTATCATGAGCTGTGCCTTCAAGTGAAATAACGTTTCTCCCCGCTCCAATAGAGTGATCCGTGCTTCATGGGGCACCTAGCAATAAAATAAGACTACGATTTATCAGCCGGTATCAGCCATCTTCCCTCAACCCCAATCTCTGAATAGTTGAAGCTGAAAAGTGTTTTTGTTTTTTCCCACTTCACTTCCCTTTTCAGGACTATCCCGGTAGCAGTGCTTGGTGGGCTCCTTGTGACTGCACTAATCTACGTCTTAGCGAATATAGCGTATTTTGCTGTACTCACGCCTCAACAAATACTCGACTCTTCGGCTGTCGCAACGGTGCGGTTCTTGCTATCTGATTTCCCAGGGTTTTGAAGTCTTCCAAAAATCTTTATAAATCGTAGAAATGTGATTCTGACGCACCCCCTCGTGTTTATATTGCCATAACTCTTTCTTAAGAATGACATGCACACAATGCTGTTTTGATCAGAGCTCACTGGATTTCCTCTTGCGCGGTTATTTTTGAAAATCATAGAAATTGTACTCTTCTACTGAATCGAAAAATTTAGCTACCGGTCTCAGATCGGTTCTAAAGTGCGCTCAGAACCTAGAAGTGATACGAATGAGTTTTTCTAAGAGAAAAAAGAAAGTGCTGGAGGGTGTTACTGGAAAGTAGATGTACTTTTTATATATTCGAATGAATATTTGTAAATAATAATTCCAGACGTTCGCTCAGCAAACCATCGGCTCATTCTCGTATGCAATGCCAGCACTTATAGGATTTCTTATGCTTGGTAGTGTCAACGCAGAGATATTTGCTTGGAGCAGGTGACTTTTGCTTATACATACCCGTGCACCGGAATCGTACTGTAAGCCCCGTCATATTATTATACTTCAAAAGACTGGGTGTGAAACATGAGGAGTAACAAGGAATCATAAGTGAATGTGAGTATAAGTAAGTAAAGCAGTATAGCAGCAGCAGTAAAGCTAGCACATTGTCGATTCATCGAATCCCAATTCTGTTCTGGGCATCAAAGTATTTTCGATGATTTTTGGACTGATTTGCACCTCTGTTCTCTTGTTGGAAATGACTGACATAGTATTTCGGGTTCAACGTATCGTAATAAAGTATAGGTATCCCTCACTAATCAAGCAGTTACCATTTAGTATATACCAGTCAACTCAAAGATTGGTCCAGGTGACTTGCTCTGACTCTGAGTCTACTGTTTTTCACTCTCCCAACTATATAATTTCTCTCTGGTCACCATTTATCTGTTCAGATACTTGTTGGCTGGTTCTCGTCGAGGAATGATGCCCTCGCTATGGTCACTCATTCATCCTGACAATGATAGTCCGCGGCCTGCAGTATTCACTCATGTAATTATCTTCGTTTTGATTTATACTTAGCACCTTATCTCTTATGAAGCTATCAGCCGAAGGACTTTCGAGTCCCCATGAGCTGTCATGGTTATGAGCCTAGAAACGGCAATGCAAATATGTAGGTACATGCATTTCCATGGAACGATCTTCCATGGGACACAAACGCTTTTCTAACGTTGGTGCGGCGTTGAAACAACGTCTGTGGCCTGAACTGGCTATATCATAAACTGCGTACGAGGTGCTCTCCTTGCGAGATCAATAAAAACATTTTTCGAGGTAATAACTGTAGTTATCACACCTGTAAGCACGGCATAAGTTAGTGGCTACAATTTGTCCATAGAACCCTTCAACTTTATCAGTATAGAGACGAGCCTGCAAAGAATTAAAGAAAATTGGTCTGACGCTCCTTACAAGCTAGTACACTTTTGCCCAAAAAAAGGAAGGAAACATCAGATCAAGTGAAATGCAGTGATCGAGACGATTGGGACAAGGAACCCAAGCTTTGAACAATTCTAAAAAATACGTTTTGATCCTGAATGAACGTCTCATGGGGTGAACATTGTCTAACGCTTGTTTTGGTCTTCAATTTTATTGACGGCCAGCTGAATCAAGGGGGCAAAAACTAACACGAACGTAACAGGAACCTTCAATAGACATAGAGCAAAATCAAGAAAGTGAATAAGAAAAGAAAAAAGAAGGAAGTACGTGAACGGAACCTAAGGATAGACCTCTTCACGCTTGGTGGAATGTCTGTCTGCTGAGCGTGGAGGACATTCCACCAAGCCTGGTCGTAGAGTTTAATGAGTGGCTTCCCCTTTCCTAGGAAGGCGGAAGCGCCGAAACATCATCTGGGTGAAGCTTGGTGGAGAACTGCGGTTTACAACTTAAGAAGTGAAAGGTATAACTAAGGAAAAATGAAGAGATTCATCGGCAAAGTTGGACACTGATCATAGAGTGAACTGCAGATTGAAATCAGGAGGTGTGCTTCCCTTTTCACGAGAACTGAACCATTTGGAGAGAAGTGAATGACTATGTTGGATGGCGCTAAGGATAACACCAATTGTCAAGAAAGTATGAGCTCCGAAAGAAACCATGTCAAATCTTGAACAAGATTTTCGGGTGCTAGGATCTTATACGGTCCCAAGCCCAACATATAAAATGATATTATGAGGTGGACCGCTGCTCAGGGCTATGTTGGTAGAGTTCTTCAATCAGGGTGAGAACGCACATTACGGGATCAACTGGTCAATCTGGAATTTTTTGAATTGATCGCAGTTCCAGTTTTTACCTCACTTTACAGATCCGAAATTTTGGTTTGAGCAGGATAGAATCTGGGTAGGCTAGATGCAAACGTCCGTTCCCTATCATGAATTTTTCTGCCAAGTAGCAGATGATGCAAGCTGCATGCCCGCAGAATTGCACGATTATGATGAAGTGTTCCAACTTCACCAGAATTTTAGAAATGATATGCTCTGAGGTCATGGCGCTGTTTGCATATCTGTTCTTGTTCGTTTTTTATCAGAAAAACAGCGTTTAGTAGTGATTTGATTGTTTCAGACTATTCTGTGTATGGTCTTTTGCTTGATTGGCAATGTCTATACTCTTGTGAACTATTTGACGGTGGTAGCTCTCTTGTCAACTATGTTCTCTCTTGCGGCTCTTATCCTCATCAAATGGAGGAATATTCCTGTCAGCGCGAACGCAGTGAAGGTAATTTTTATTTTTTTCGATCATCCGATCGTTTCTGCTTCACCTATTTTCATGATCATTTCCTCAAACTTTTTCAAGTTCTTTCTGCTCATGCCAAATAATTACCCTATAATTCACCATTATGGTAGGCTAAAGTGTTGCACAAGGAGAAAGAGAGAGGGTAAGGGAAATGCTGTACAATAAAGCTTTCCTGGTCACAGATTATTTCAAGCATTCATGTGGCTTGGCAATGAGCGAACAGTACCGACAAGGTTTCGAGCCTCCTGCATGTGAGGCCCACCGACGCTAGACAAGCACTGAATTCAGGCCACGTTCAATTTCTCACAATTACACTTGTCAAAAGTACATTATAGGATTGGATAGTCGCCTTCAGTTGCACAAAGGACGTCGGCATTTCACCTCACTCCACGACACACGGTTACCTCAGTTACTAGGGCGAGTGACGTACACCAGAAGTTTTAATTCCTCTATTCAATTTGATGAAGCGCTGGGTACCATCCTTACAGATTTTCTCTCATTTGTGAGAGACCATAAATTGCGGTAGGGGTCTGGTACCTTCTCCCCGATCTCGCGCTTTGAAGAGAGAGGTTTGAATTCCCAGTGCAAGGATAGCAGCCGCCGTGTGGCTTTTGCCGCTTGCCGTGGGAATTCGGGAGAAGTCCCGGCACCCACATATGAGATAGGGACAATCCGCTTTTGATATCGCCGACATTGCCTCAAACAGGCGAAACAGTATATGGAGGCTTCAGACGTTAACGATGGCGACAGATTAATGGGCTAATTATTAAGGAAGTGAGTGGAGGGAGAGAACGTGAATATCTTTACAAGAAAAACGATAACGGGCTCCTTATCGAGAATCGGATGACCAAGGTATGCCGTGTTACAATACTACTCCGACGGTGATCATACCTATGGTGAACCCAGAAAGAGCTCCTAATCATTCGAAAACAGTGTTGCTATTAGGATTTGGTCTCAAACTGTTACTGTCGAGGAAAGTGTTTCCTTTTGTCATTTTATAAATAACGACTTGCATAAAGTGCTTGAGTGTTTGTTGCTGACGTTTAACACATCTCCTTACAGTTCCATATTTTCTGGCCTATTTTGAACTTGCTTGTTATCATAGCCTTGCTCGTTATACCTGTAGTAGTGGAGCCAGTGCAGTCCGCCATTGGCTTTGGATTGTTTCTTCTAGGAGTCGGTAGGTAAAAATCAACCATTTATTTATTCATTTTCGAGTGTTCCTTCATCCAGTTACTGTCGAAGAGTCCGTAATGAGAGGGGTACCACTGTATTAGATCAAAAGAGAATGGAAGTTCGAACCCAGTCATAAATACCCAAGGGCAGAACAGCATATCATCTCATTTGTTCGGAATCCTAAAGAATGAAAAAGAATAGACCATGTAGGAGCATTTCCACCATCAAACACTATTCAGTGTATTCCCCCCAAATCCTTAAAAACCGTCATTCTTACAAGGAAAGGATTCCAAGTCGAAGTGGCCGTTTGAAATGGGACCTATACTGCTAGGCGTCTTTTTTGATGCTGATTTCAAATCTGCAATCAAAATCTGCCAAACGATTCTCGGAACGAAGTTGTGGAGGTGGTCTCCGGAGAGCGCTCAACAGCGGAAAGCACAAAAGCCATGGTCACCGGCAGTCCAGCAGTGGCGGTTTGGAGTGTAGGTAAGCGTGACGCTTCATAGGCATGGGACCAAGGGTCGGGTTTGATGGGCGACGGCGTTTTTGCATCTTGCAGGACTTTCTTCTCCAAGCTGGAAAAATCTTGTTACGTTAGTTTTACTGCCTTCACCAACTTTTTAGTTGCTGGGGGCGAGTCAGTTCCTAACTAAACCATCTTCCACTGTTATCGATTAGTTTTTGAAGAAGGTGGGGTTGTGGTCAGTTTTCAATAAAGGTAAGGGTTGCCATGTCGAAAACGGGAAAAGTGTGGTGTATATGGATGGATGTACCATTAAAGAACAAGGAGTATTTCGGATCCTGTGATGTTGTACGCGTCCCTACAGGGTAGGAGCACAAGTTGATCGACATTTCTCCTCTACTTTGCAGAATCCCTCTTACGAAGACCTCAATATTGAGGGCGAAGGAGTGATTGAGGAAAAGGAGGCTGATCTAGTGTGGGACCTGGATGATGAAGAGGAAACAGCAACATACCTAGAGGTTCGCTGATGTATGGTTATGTGGAAGTGTCCAAAGAGCAGATGCAGGTTCTCCTTTCCAGAACGTTTGTTAGAGCAAGATAACAAACAAATCCAGGTGGAAAGTGCTATCAGAAAAGTGGAACAATTTTTTTCATTCGTTGCGCTCATTGTGCAAGACTTGTTTTGGACACTCCGTGCTAGATTATCGCTCCCCTTATAATAGGTAAAAGTTATCTTACAATGAAGTTATCAGCAATAAGAATGGAATTCTTGTAATGTTGGTGATTGGAGTAGATGTCGGACGCTTGAAGAAGGAACTGACTCGCCCCCAGCAACTGTAAAGTCGCTGAAGGCAGTAAAACTAACATAACAAGATTTTTCCAGCTTGGAGAAAAAAGTCCTGCAAGATGCAAAAACGCCGTCGCCCATCAAACCCGACCCTTGGTCCCACGCCTATGAAGCGTCACGCTTGCCTCCACTCCAAGCCGCCACTGCTGGCCTGCCGGCGATCATGGCTTTTGTGCTTTCCCCTGTTGAGCGTTCCCAAGAGACCACCTCCATAACTTCGTTCAGAGAATCGTTTGGCAGATTTTGAATGCAGATTTGAAATCAGCATCAAATAATACGCCTAGCAGTATAGGTCCCATTTTAAACGGCCACTTCGACTTGGGATCCTTCCCTTGTTAGAGCGGCTACAAGTAAAACATTGACGTATGGTAGCGCTGCGAGCCGGGGCAGCTTACATTGCCTTTCATCAGAATATTTCCACCACCTTGTGGGACCTTTTTCGAATATATGGTTCAACCTATCCGTTTAGCATTGGATCGACTTGAGAACAGTCGAATGAAGACATAGAAACACGCAAACAGGGGAATAACATATTCCAATTCATAGTGAAGATGTATGTAGTTAGAGCTGGCCACTCCACTCGGCGCNAATGTACCCATACCCAGACGAACCACATATTTCAATTCAAAGTGAAGATGTGGTTGGAGTTGGCCACTCCACTCGGCCTCCGTCTTTAACGCAGATGGCCAACATCCAGAGAAGGATAAGACGCCGGTTTTGCCGGCATGTAGGGAGGTTGGAAGAGGTCGTTAGCCAGAAAGATGGAATTTCCGGAAGAGCCTAAAGGTAAGCGGGGCTAAAAATAGGAAAACAAAGTGTCTTTACCCTACCCCCTTCCCCCCATCCCCCTACCGTCCACCTTTCACCCCTCTTGAGCTTGTATTTGTATTGTGTTTTATCTTTCAAAAGTTTTCTTGCTTAAGGCAGCTACTACGTCTTTGTCCGCCCGAAGAACAAACCTCAATTGCTTCTGAAGATGGATGGTAACTTTTTTTTATAAAACTAATGATTTACTCAGAAGGCCGTCGCAGCAAAGTGATGTCTCTCAACTTGAATTACATTGTATTCAGCTTACATCACTCGTATATGTCAACTTGCGACTTGGACTGTTGTTGATACTGCACCGTTATATACGAAAGTCGTCAAAGAAGAAGTCAATGAAAGCTGTGCAGAGGAAGATAGGCCTAGGCAGACAATATCCAGCATATCGCAGCAGTTTTCCAACGACATGTCTATTCGGGATAATGATGCTATACGCAATCGTTTGTCAACAACAAGACTGTAGCCTGCTGTTGTGACTATGAAACAATTTCCGAGAAAATGTGATCTTAGACTATCATAATAAACACGTTCGGGTTTGGGTGCCTTTTCATTATTCATCATAGAGCGTGAGATGCGGTCATTCAAGTACATCTCGCTGTATCTGTTTTTCGCTGTAGCTCTGTTCAAATGTGAGTTTTTGCCCACAAAGTGGTTTTTCTTGATTCCAAACGGAATCGTGGTAACGTTGACTTATTCACAAATCTGATACGAAGCATCCCAAGTGATGAATGGCTTCATTGCCCGGATATCGAACTATAGTTCTTCCAACCAATACCCCCAGCAAAACTTGAATATATCTACCTTTTGATGGGAAAAAGATTCGATAAGAAGTGGACTTGTACACTAAAACAGGGGTTCAGTCCGGCACTCGGCTCTTACAGTAACCCCCTGGCTTACTCCACCTCCATCCCTCGTGTCCTTGCTCAAAACCCCTTTTCGACGCGTCGTATATGTGACGGGTAAAAATTTGCGTGTTAACACGTGCCGGATTACTGTAAGAGCCGAGTGCGGGACTGAATTTTCGTTCCTGTAATTCGGACAACTAAATAGTACAGATTTCGTTGCGAATGCTCTTGTGGACTGCCTACTGAGAGAAGATTATTGTCAATTGAGCTGCGGGGTAGCGTGTGGAGAACTGATCTAGGAAGATTGTAGCAATGCTGCCGAGTATTCTAACATAAGGATTTGGGTTTCAAGCGTATCAGCTGCTTTATAGAGACGAAAAGGTCTCATCCGTTTCAAACCATTATATTGATTGACTTTCTGAAAAGGTCACTCAGCGAGATGACAGGAACATTTTTTCTACCATACACTCCTTCCATCTACCTTGGAAGTTTCGATGGATTCCACCTCATACACAGCTTCCATTTGAATACTTGGCCTGAATGAGTGGTTGTTTCTGTTACTTTTACATCACGCCTCTCTTATCTGGACAGAGACTGGCATTTACCAACCCCAGACTTCCAGCCTACACACTTTGCAAGCGATAAGTTTGAACAGGAGCTCCATCTCCACGTATGGCTCTCGATGAACTTTATACTAAATTGGCGACATTTGTTTTTACAACTCTACACGAGGTTATAATACCTTAATGGCTAACGTTTCGGTGAGACCGCCTCTGTGGGAGCCTGAAAGGATGGAATCAAATTTATGAAATTACCCGATCAAATATCTCTACCCCTCACCCACAATATCTCCGAGACCAACTTAATTATCACACAACCCTAGGTAGATAAAAAGGAACGTACCTCCCTGATAAACAGAACCGGCCCTCGTGAACACACACACAGACACATACACACACACACACACACACACACACACACACACACACACACACACACACAC
>UZAF01021881.1:0-11497 GCA_900617895.1 Haemonchus placei
AACTTTGAAGTTGAACCCACCAAAGGTCCTTCATCTTCCCGAACTGACAAGTTGTGAACAAGCTCGCTTGGAGGCATAGTTCACGATTATGTCGGGGTATCCAGTTCATGACGAGTAATATAAGTGATAGTATAGAACAGTGCAAATGTGGTGAAGAAAATGCCAAAATCGTCGTATTCAGAGAAACAGAAGCTTCCAAGAAGGTAAAATAAGGGGTTGGACGAGAACGTTGCGAAAAAAGCTGCATGGAACGGGTATTTGGACGAGCTGTTTGAATGCCTGCACCATTGCATACAGCCCTGCAGTAAGTTGCCTGCATGCAAGTTGCAGGAGGTACCGGTGCGAAAGATGCAACCTCTACAGCTTTTACATCGCTGTGCAACTCGTCCACCTTGGGTGTGTACGTCGGCTAGGCTGACTTTAGGGGCCCATATTACGCCCTATCTTGACTGTTTTTCGATCCGACAGCGTCCCTTGCGCAGTCCATCGGGAGCCGCAGGTTCCCCAGGGAGAAATCACAAAAACCATTTCTAACGTGAACTGTGCCTTTGAGCCAATGAAACTTCGACCAGTAAATCGGTACTCCCATAACTCATAGTAATGGCCCATATGCTTTTGGACGACATTGCTGTCCTCAATTGAAGTCGACTGCATAACGTATTTCGATCAATGATAGTAAAAGTTTTTTCTGACCACACCACGAGAACTGCTTGGATAACGTCTTCAAATGTCGAAATGTCTGTTAAGTTGAAGTAAGATGATTTTTAAGGTCATAACAGTTGATGGCTCTCCTGATCATATCAATCATTTCCATTTCTCTCCCATTTTTTGATTGAGTTTTTGAGCTACCGATGTCCGTCCGATTTAATCGTCTCGTAAATTACTCGGACTAAAAAGTTCATGGTCTATTGGAAACAAATGGGCATCCATTAGGACAAGAAAGGCGTTTGGAAAATGGCTTCACACTTTAAGTGAGCACTTTTTCTTGTTTGACGTCCCAGTGAGTCCTCCAGGGAAAGCCCTCCGTTTTTCGCTCCTTCACTCTTCCTCTTATTCTATTATTTCTAACTTATTCCTGTAATCCGACCCCAGGTTGGTTTCAGCAGGAAGTTGGAATGACGGAAAAGAGGAGGTACAGTACCCTCATGANACCCCCCCCCCCCCCTCCACTCTCTTGAGGACTTGAACGGTCCTCAGTGAGAAACGCCTACACATGGTTGCCTAGTAAAAACTTCCCTAACGGATCCATACTGATGGTGCACTACGGCCAGCGACTTGGTGAATGTAGCCAAATGCACCAATTCCTAAAAATACCTGTGCACCAAGGAGCCTTAGAACATCTGTGAGGAACGCCAAGATGAAACACTTTTGTAAAGCACTGTTTTTGCATGGACAGAATACAGTTGCACCCATATGGCGAACGTCCCCGTTGCACCAATGGTGTTAGAGCTCTTTGGCGGTGCACCTCGGTGCACCTCTCGACAAATTAACGAAACGAATTAGCGTGAGTTGCACCCTCTACTCGGCTATCTAATGGCGCTCCGTAATAGCGCCGGGTTCATTTGGCTGCTGTAACAGGGCAAATTACAAGACTTTGTCTGAGTATTGATGGAACCGAGTAATGGCAGTTATAGAATTGTATTGAAGTGTTTTCAACACTATAGACATGACTCATGAACGACTTTCATGACTGCATTCCATTCATCACACGCGATTCGAGGCGTCGTCACTTTTGACATTGTGGATGAATATCGACAGGTTCTTTGCTAGAATTCCTTAGTGATTATTCGAGATGGCCGGGTTTCCGAGCTCTTGAAAATTAATTTCTGAAAGGTCTTCTTTTCGTCAAATTTTACCGAAGAAGAGCCTGCATGACCTTCGAAGTCCAGGTTCAAGCGGTTTTTGTGGATGGCTGAAACCCTATCACACTACGGATCAGCATAGCTTTGTGAGGTTCTCCATTCACAAACAAGTCTGGGGTCAAATCAGGCATGAATTCTGAGCGCGTGTGGCGCAGTAGGAACGAAATAGTCGCGTCGCGGCAAGAGAGACGCCGCGCGCGAAGGAATGTAGCGTAATGCAGTAGCAATTAAGAAATTCGGGAACAAAAGATCAACACAGAAACATGCCATAAGTAATGATGCAGTAGGTAAGAAATACAAGAACAAAAGTACTATTAGTAGAATTATGCATAAAATAATGATCGCATATCGATTGAGCTGTATGAAGAACGCTAGAACCGTTATAACGAGGCAAATGGTCCGCGACAGCCGCGTGCGGCGGATCGATTACACAAAACCGTTCCTACTGCCCGTCTCCCATTCTGAGCTATATCTGGTCATATAAGGCCAGCATAGAACTGTGGCATGAGCCAGAAATACAACAAGCCTGTTGCGCTGATTCGTGACATAGCAAAGAAGTCCGCCATCGCTAACTCCATCAGTTCGTACCAGTATCTCTCAGCAAGTCTAAACATTGACTCAGCCAGCTCTCCTGGATCACTGTATGGGCGAGTAGGGCATTCGAATGCCACGAGGTTTTATTTATAAGTCAATAGCGCGGCGTACATCGCAAACGATTGAAGGGTTGCCTGACCCTCTGACCTTTTTTCATACCTCACTATATCAAGGTGAACCCGCCTGGATAAGTTACCTTGTTGTCCGATTTGTTACAGCGTACAGAACTCTCGCATAGTGATTCTCCCATGGGTGGAGTCGATTGAGTTGAAATGATGCGTACCGCCGGCTAACCGGTTAGCGGTGTTTCGTTCGTAGGCGATTTGTCGGCGTCATTTCAACGACCGACGCCAATCGCCTCATACTGCATACCTTTATGTCTCATAATCGCCTCACTTACCTATCATACATACCTACCAGGATCAGTGAACCTCCTCTCTTTTCCTCCACGCATTCTCCCGCACTTGATACTCTTCGCTTTCCCTTTCCATTCTGTTCTCATTCGTTTTCATACCGTTAAGGAATACATTACAGCTATACCGTATCCCTGTCCAGTGACACGCCCCTATTAATTTTTTGTTAGGAAATTCTACAGAAATAGCTTCGGAATACATCATGTAGCTACACTATAATCATGATTAGTTAGTCATTGTTTAATTCAATTGATTTTTCCCCAAGCCTAAGCATAGGTGTATCATCGCTCAAACAAATCAGCGACCAGCATGAGCAGTTTAGAAACGACGGGGCCAGTTAACGATTGGGGTGATTGCCATCTCGTTTTGTAACCACAATAGCTCGGAGTTTTTGGCCGAATGAATGACTATTCCCTTCGGGAGGCGTCCGCGCGTTCGACTTCATTCATAATCGAAGTTGCGTTTAAAAGCGTTTTCGGTTTATGCGATGACTAGGCGATGCGGAATACAACTCGGAAAATTTACCTTTCCGAATTATTCTTGTATTAATCGACCGCCCTAGGAAGGCAGTAGATTCGGCCGGCCTAGGGCGTGGTGCAGTAGGAACGAAATTGTCGCGTCGCGGCGAGAGAGGCGTCGTGCGCGAATGAATGTAGCAGGATGCAGCAGCAAGTAAGAATTCGGGAACAAAAGAACTAACAGTAGAATCATGCCAAAAGTAATAATCGCATAGCGAGAAACGCATAGTGAGACGTGTGAAGAACGCTAAGCTGCTATAATGATCCAAATGGTCCGCGACAACCGTGTGCGGCGGATCGATTGCACAAAACCGTTCCTACTGCCCGTCTCCTGTCGGCCTGGAGTGGTCTGAAATAAGGTGCCCAATCGAAGAACCCCGTGCTTCCAGCTGGAGAAAACATTAGTGACCATCCGCGTCTCCAAGAATTTCCTCTCCAGCAAGAACAAACGATGTCCCTAGGGAAACTTCGCCCAGAGTACTGGGGTTTCTTGTTTCCATACCCAAACAGTTGCTTGAATCACTGCTTCACGGATAAGCAACACAAGGAGTTGCTGGTCCAACGAATGTGTACGCTCTGCGTTCGTTCAAGTGTTTTATACAAACATCTGCTACGGCACCTGTA
Organism: Haemonchus placei; assembly: GCA_900617895.1. Classification (NCBI taxonomy): domain Eukaryota; kingdom Metazoa; phylum Nematoda; class Chromadorea; order Rhabditida; family Trichostrongylidae; genus Haemonchus; species Haemonchus placei. Next base: position 4,012 of record UZAF01021881.1, read on the forward strand.
GAAGAAAAACTACGGAAATGCAGGAAGAAGATAGTTGTATCAAGCCGGAAGGAATGTTACGAAGTCGCTACATGAACTCCTTGGGCTGTCGTAGTTAACGGACGATTTCTCTTAGTCTGAGTCGAAAAAGATTGTCACATTTCATTACAGCATTTTCCTTATTACGTCCTCCTTTCATTTCAAGAATGTGTCGATAGGTCCTGTAATCGTAATACTGTAAGCTATCGGGTGAAAACTAGTGTTTCATATGCTCTAAAAAAGTATCAATAGGAAAAAAGCTTTTGGATGTGTTTTCGAGACATGGGGTCATTTGCGAGACCAGCCGACATCCATAACTATCTATTAAACATCTAACATAAGTATAACTTGATGTTCTTGCCCTCTCATACGGGAGGAAGACCGATTGGTTAGTTTGGGGAAGTTGCTCAGGATCGGACTAGCCAAGGAGTTGTCGCATGAGCTTTCTGCCAACAAACTTTCCTTGACCATCCCACCGGGGACATCCGAATCACATCTACATCTCCAAACATATAGTTTATTAGTAAATTGAGTCGCCTGATGAGCGGCAAAGTAGCTGTGCGGTATTACTAGTACGCTCAAGCAGTACGACTAGCTCATGCATGGCGCATCCAGCTGGATAGTGTTTCAGTTTGCGCCCTGAACTGCAGCTATGAAGTGGGAGAACACTGTGAATGGGCGATGTTAGGAACGGAAAAACCTTAACGTGAAAACAAATGGAGCGGAAAATAGTCCGCAGTTTTCCACGGCGAGCCTTCCAGCACAAAGCATCTCAGTTCACACCGCTAAAATGACCGGTTTTACGAGCCAAAATGGATGCGTGGCTGATTCTGAGGCTGAAAAAAGGCGTCTCAACGATGTTCTTTTTGATCCTGTCTCGTTTCTCAAGGGGAAAAAACTCGACGCAATGAAACACATAGCCCTGACCTTCTGTCGCCACTTCGATCGTCTTCTCCACCCGCTCTCTCTCTCTCTCACGGTTTCGCCATTTCGTCGATCTCAACTGTTTGATGTTCCAAATTCTTCACATTTCCCTGTCGATACCATGACTTTCTGTCGCAGTCATCTGATACGCTTTCCTTACAGTTGCTGTCAGTTTAATCGACTTTTCTTATGAACCGTTGGTGATTTGAGTGCTGCCTTAGTTCCGTCAATCCCTCTGTTCTCTTCAACAATGATTTAGTCTTGCTGTTCGACTATTACTCCACCAAATGCACTCTTTTCCATTGCGATAGAACTACGGCATGACCAACTTTTCCAGAGAGAGAGTTCCAGCACAACAATTGATTTTTTAGATGTAATAGTTCCTTAGGACCTTTAAGATTTTTGGGATTACAGCAACAGTTCTATGGGGTTTTTGATATTCATTTATATGAGCCTTCTACAATGGTGAACGTAGAATTTCGAATGTATGAGTTTCTGGTACACCACAGCATACCCACCTACTCATTCAGCTGGTAACATATCAGTAATTCCAGTATTATCCTAATTTTTGATTCAGTTCGAGTCCTCTGAGAAGGTGGCTGCTCACTTTTCGTCTCTGAGATATAGGCTCCCTTAAATTTGTATACGGTAACATACAGATCTGAGGCGCTAACTGATGCCTTTGGAGCTTTCAATTCCATACCACCGGGATAACACTTTCATGTCCCCAACGCTCCCCAAGTGTACCTATCAGGAGGGTCCATCCAGTAATGGTTCTATGGTTCTCTCAATGCGGGGTCCCCTATTAGTGAACACATTTTTTATTGTCTGATCACCGGTTTCTGATGCATAAAAGTCTGAAATGTGACTCACATGCCTACTATAACAATACTCTTTGTCTTGGTATTGTTCTCTTCCAGACATTTGAACAAAAAGCCTTTCAGATCATGTTGAAGTTGTCTACAAAGACATAAAATGTTTCTAGTCACTTCCTTCAGTCACTTCCTTCAGCACGCTCAGAATCAACAGTCAACATCAACAATCAATCAGTTTTCTCAAAAACATCTGTTCAGCTCTTAAATCATTTTTTGTGATATACAAAACGTTTGTGCCTTTAACTTTTGGGAGGGCTTTCTTTAGAAGTGCGAGTATCTAAGGTTCAGTGGATAAAATCATCGTTTGACACCTTTGGAGCTCGTTTGGGTGGGTCTCTCAAAGACTCTCGGAGCGGATCTTTCCTTGAAGTCAGAAAATCGTCCCAAAATGTCAACGAAAGGATAAAAGGGAATAAGTATCCTGTTCCTGTTACGATCAGAAGATACAATTCCGCAGTGCCGTACCTATCCACCTAGGAAGTCTTGAGCATGGTATATTCCACAAGGAGTATGTACTGGTCTCTTATTCTTTTCTCTGACCCCCTTATCACTGGACATTATCGGACTAGTCCAAAAGATATAGTGGGTCCCTTCGATAAAGTGTAAAATCCGTTGTCGTTTCGGGTTAACAAATGTTTTATTGACTCAGAATTACAACCTGGACCATTGTAATGCCAATACGTGAGAATACGGCAATTCTTTCAAAAGAGTTCCTCGTTGTCTTCCGCCTACGAGCTGCCGAATCAGGTGAATTCTACCCTGGAACCTCTCTTTTTCCCCAACTAGTCCTTCTTTGTTTGAAGTAGTCCGGGAGGAATTTTTGATCAGAAAAGTTCCATAAGTTCAGTTGATTGATCAATAAACCGAATTGATGTATGTTTTGGCTGCCATTTGAGCCAGTGTTTAGGCGATTCGGCACATATAAACCAAAGTGCCTCGGCAGGGATGATAGATCGCATCTCCTACACTGACCATGCTTCCTATAAGCCGATTATCGTATTCCGACATGTTTTCCCAACAGGCTTATTTGAATAGTTTTCTAAACAGGACCCATGCCACTGAACACTAAGCAGCTTGTTCCACCAGTAACGCACCGATTGAGATCCGACTTGCTAGCGACCACTCTAAACTAATTGCTCTATAATCTTTCATAACCAAAGAGTTACTCCGTTTTTCTTCAATCATGTAATTCTATAGGTTCATAGTTATGGTTACTGTAGCCACATTTCCCAAAAAGAAATAGTCAGCTCTCCGAAAAAGATCCAGGAGAATGTGGTATCACAATGCTTTGCTAATCCAACAACACGATTATACGCACCGTTTGGCGATGAGGCCGACGATAATTCACGGTCTTTGCACTAAACCTGACGAACCGCTTTTACAGTACTCGGAATAGCAGATATTTTTGCTCAAAATTGCCGTGCCTGGTTGCGTACCGCCTGCTACTGGGAGGTTTGGAACCAGGGGCTGGCTGGAGGCTCAAGCTGTTTGAAGATCTCTGTTTTGTTTTCTGGCTCTTTCCTGCCTTAAACAAATCAGATGATCTCCATCTCGAGTTTATAGTTGTAGCCTGTCCTCGACTGCATGGCTATGGCTCATCACTAATGAACCGCGCTTGATTCAATTTGGTGATAACAGCTCTGTCCGTCAAGTTCTCTCAATTTCAAGTCCGCTCGCCACAATTTTCTTTACAATGGTCAATAGGGGCTTGAGAAGCCACCTATTCGAACTTATCCTAACTTTTACCCAAGTTTTGGAGCTACTTCATGCGGCTAAACTATGATCTAAAATTTTAAATGCTCATGATCTATTATGGTTTGGCTACTGTATGGCACCTGGAAGTACGCCCTATGAGCCAAATTTGATTTTTTATTTTTGTTTTCGTCTTCCATACTCTCGACGTTGTGCCATTTGTCGAATTCCGGCTGTACAGTAGTATTATCTTCTCCATTCCGGTTTCCAATGTCCGCTAGGAAATCGAACCTAATGGGACCCATTCTGAATAGATGCACAACGAAAAGTAGGGTCCAGATTCTATACATCCCGATACATTAGAAACTTTATCTTGTTTTAGGATACCCTACACGCCCGACTTCTGTTTAGGATGTGGGTGGCTTCTGAACCCACTTATGATCTTCACCATAAGCGAAAGGCTGGTATTCTCTCTCCTAAAGAGACCGCAGTGGGAATGTCCCCAATGAAAGGGGGTGGAACGGTACAAAAGACTCGTACGGAAGGCTCGTTATGTTTGGACAAGGTTCTTTTCGGGACTCGTTGTTTGGCCCACGTATAGCTCTAACCCCATCATTATGGACTCGAGAAACTCTATTAGTCCGTTCATACCAGGTCAACTGCAACTATGGGCTGATGGGTGATTTACTAGATTGTCTGATTGTTTGGCGGCAGTAGCGAGCACACAGGAAAACATTCATTTTATGGATTCATTCTTTTGAAGTCCGCTGACGCTCCCAGGTCAAGGACTTCACGCACTTCATTGCAGTTGAATAGGGTGTTTGCGACCGTAGCGAAATCACTTCTACTCCCATTGTACTTGGACTTTCAGACTGCAATGTAGTCAATGTCCTCGCTTTACCGATGTCAAAAAAAGTCGTAAATTCTTCGATTCTCTTCTCTGCTCAGGCATTTATTCATGAGAATCGGCCATTCACAAATTGCGCCATGAATCAGTAAGGTTGAGTTGATCGGCTTTGGACAAATGGAGTTCGGGGAGGGAATCTTCGCCAAGTTCCAAAGTTGAGAGAAGACGTTGACTCGATATCGTCTGAGCATTCTAAGGGTAAACATTGCGCCATGCAACTGAGCCGCGACTGAATCCGTAGGGAAAGGCAGGCAGCGTACAATGTCGTCGATGTGACCACAACTGTGGAAGGATAAGTATATTTCTACCCGAGATTTTTTTTTAAAAATTGAAGGCTCAAGAGTTATCAGCACGCATATCATTGACCAATTCGATCTGGGTCTACCGTCAAGCTGTAAGTTAAGGTAAGACTTCGCTGAACAGTTCAGCGCTATCGCACTCGTAGGATCCGATCCTCCTCAACTAGATCGCCCCATAAGTTTGTCCATGACCAGCTGTGTTGCCTGAAGAGGTTTGAAGAGGTAAGAACCAAAGATTGGCCATCGGATACCATCTGTATGCTGGTGAAAGGACACCTTACTCGCTTCTACTTCCATATAGGGCTGTGGGAGCGAGGTACATTCCATAATGAGATAATAACCCAACAATTTGCTCATACCTATTTGCATATTTAGGGTTCCTATGATCATCAGCCTACAGGAAGTTCACTGACGGCATTGGCAGCAAAACCATCAATTTGTGGCAGCTGCACATCTTTGACGATTGAGTTTTCACCTATACGTGAAGCTCGTCAAAAGCTTCCTCCTTCTCACACTTGTACGGTTCCCGTCCTTATTCAATCAATGTTGACGACCGATTTGACTGCGCACGTTCGACCATCCCCTGCTCACTACGTCAAGAGCGACGGACAATTCGTCGCCACGCACAAACACTGGTCAGCCGGCCAACCGAATAGCATGGTGATCGCAAAGACGTCAGACACTTCTCCTTTGACAACACAACAGCGGCGATCCGTTGCCTATCAATCGCACTTCTTATTTCGTCGCCATCTACGTATTCAGTCATCGTGCCGGTCATCTTCACTAGTACCATGACAAATCAATAAATCGATCAACGATCGATCACTCTCAAATTCCAATGCAATTACATTCTCTGCTGTACGCGTAGCCATTTATGACCATCCAAGCGCATCAATGTGACGACCACCCATACCGCTACCTGTTTGGGCGTTCCCCCGAACGAAATTCACGCATGTTAGCTGTTGCAGAAACTTCTTTAGCTTAACCAGCATTCCCTAGTAACTCTTCTTTGCTGTCATTCCATCGGCGTCCACAAAAAAGGCCATACCAGCTCCGTTGCCGACATCTGACATAGTTTCACGTCATTTTCTTCTTGCCAGTCTCTCATGGTTAGTGCTATTCGACGCGTATCATCCCTATGAAGGGTTTTTCATGATTTGCAGCTGCCAAATGTCATCTGGAAGGCTTTCGTCTTTTTTATAGGTCTTTCCTTCTCAAATTGTGTCTTTTTGGACATTCATTCATGCAACCACATTTAGAATTTATAGTGCATTTATGTCGGAATTCCTCAGATCCTTTCCATTGGCCTCTAGGGATTTCTTACTCTCCTCTCTCTGGTTTGGAGTCCCCAGTGATTACATCATTCAGAAATCAGACTACCAACTTCACTTATTCTCGCCCTTACGCAGTGTCATAACTATCGAAATCAACTGAAAAGAAATTTTGTACATATCATTTTCAGTTTTGGCATTTTACCCATACAATCCCATTCATAACATTCGTCAAGCGCTCGAAATAATTCGAACTCATCTCTTTATTCGGAAAAAGCAATAACTGATAAACTATCAGTGGCGTCTCCTACAAATTGAACAATATACGGGACCGAACCTACAGAAAGGCAGCCGTCCTTCCATTTTGTCGGAGGCTTATTCCAGTATGTGGAATAGGTTTGTTCGAACTTTCAATAGTTTTGGATCACCCCACAATTTTATGAATCACATCCGTCGCATGAAATTTTTTCAGAAGAGTCTTCTTAGATCAATGCCTTGGTATACGCCGTGCTCTTGACTTTCATTCAGATTTCAATTTATTTGGATAGCTGTCCAGTCTGTACGATATCGTAAAAAAAAAACACATGGTTTTCGGGAAACGGGTTATTTTCTCACAGCGAGTACCAATTTGTCGAACGGAACGTTTGGTTAGCCGGCATTCCGATACATGGACAGCAGTGCGGTGCTTCCTAATCCGTGCGCTACCAACACACTAAAACACATCTATGTATGATGGAAAATGGGAAGCATGATTTATACTCTTTTTGCTATGCTTTTGGTTCTATTTTTGAATTTCCTTGAATTTCCTCGAATACTCGTTGCTCGTTTATACTACTTTCTATTGATGCAGTTTTGAATTTAAACAAAACTGGGTGGGCATGGCTTAAATTTTATGGACAGAGCACGTGTTGTAAAACGCTGACTCTTGATAACTTCTAGAAAGGAATTCTTGTTCCGGCGTTGCTTCACTTGACAGGAAAAATGACACGCCGCTGTGAAATGTTTTTAGAAAACCTCAAAAAAGTCCTGAATTTATTCTAAAAGGGGTTTTTTTTGAAGACGGCCTTGAAATGTACACTCGTGCGCTATTCTTTGTCCCTTCCGTGATTTTTTTTTTACGAATTGGCATTTGTGCCCATAAAAAACGTAGGGAAAACTCTTATCCCGTCAAAACACTCTGCTTTCCTAGGACGTCCGACCAAATTCCTCGGGGTAGGGATAACAAAAGCCTGCAGTTTTCTCCAATCGAGATTTTCCCGGATTGTTGGAATTTATCTCGGGGATCTCAGACTAATTAGCCGATCGTTCGGGAGCGATTCGCTTGAGTGAGGCTCACTCAATTAAACAAACCAGTCGAACAGTAATGTGCAGTGTAATGCTTATCCGACTCAATGTACCCCCTTACTTTTTCTTCGACGACACCACCACTCGGGTTTATTAGTCAACAGAGGAGCCCAGATCTCAATCTTGAAACCAACCCACTTACTTTACTGCTCTGAA
>UZAF01021885.1:0-11479 GCA_900617895.1 Haemonchus placei
CGTGGATCGTCTCGAAATTGCGCCTCTGAATCTGGTCAATCGGTACGCGTCGTTGGTTTATTGGGCCTTGGACCTCGTTTCTTTTATGGGTAAGCGGGAGATTACATGGTTAAGAGAGGCCTATGGATTCAAGGATATGTCTGGGTTCTAGACAAAGTCTCAAAAGCCTTTTAGGAAAGTCTCATTAGTGGACCGTGTAGACTGAAGGGTTCATTCGAACATTTAGTTGGTCAGATTTCTGTAAATAGGCGGTAATGATCGGTAACGTGAAGGATAAGCATTCTGAAGAGATTTTCTTCTGTTTTCCTTGTTAGTCAGTGAAGGGCACATGGTAACTTTGGTCAGGGGCTAGGAATGAGGAGGCTGGTCTTCCTTCTCCCTTTTCAACTTTTCCGTCGATTTAAGGTAGCTAGCCCTAGTTTTACAGCGAAATCTGCTCTAAGCACACACATCTCATCCGTTAGCTGAACAGTTCGGGCAATGGATGTCAAAGACGTTTTATTGGAAATATACGCTCCTTGAGGTCATGTAAATATCGTCGCATATCATGCGATATCGTTATTGCATCGGACATTTCTTCAAAACGGATTGCTCCGTATATTGTTCCATTCNCATATGCGTTTCCAATGAAGGTTTCCTCAAAAGAATAAGTACTAAATCTGTGAGGGATTGGTTGATTTGTTTATTCTTCAGGAGTATTCCTTTTGAGGAACAGATTTTACGTGCTTTTAATCCCTTTACTTAATGATTAACTTATTTTCATCTCATTAGGCTTCATAGGAACCGGCAGGAGATGTGGGCTGACCTCACATATCCTGGTTTGGCCTGGTGGTGTAAAAAAGTAATAAATCACAAGTCATAAATCAGTCTGTAATGACTATTGGCCGCCAGGAACTAGGCGATGAACAGGTGCCGATCAATATGCATCAAATGTACTCATGCTGGTTTTGATCAACAGTTTTTCTGTGATATCAAGGCGGGTTTTACATTCGAATTGTTTCAGAAATGCCGTCTATAACCTCTCATTGACGACACTAAGCGTTCATCATGTGAGTTATTGATTTTTATTGAATAAGTGCATAGATTATTGATTAGTTGTGAAATCGAGGTATCCGTTGAGTATATTTGTATACGTGCACGGATCTGGTGAAGTATTTGGGTAGGCGAGCGCCGATAATCCTACTGTATACAGATTATTGCCAGACATATGCACTTGTGGTGATTCTCGAATTCCATACAGTAAAGTAAACAAAAAACTTTAAAGGGTCAGGGTACGGTATCTATGCATCCTGCCCACTAAGGCTTATGTATAAGAAAAAATCATGTACATATACATAAATTGGTTAATGGGTAACTTGAACGGGTCCGGAAGGGAAAAGATACAGGCAAGGCTAATGACATGGCGGATTATGAAGAAAAAGGTACGGTAGAAAGGCCCCTCTTTGAATACGGTATCTAGAATGCTAAGATTTCGTCTTCGTCTACCTATAAGGAGAAACATGCCGATCACCAATGCGTTTTCAAAAAATATTAGTAATTACGGTACTGACGCCAACTAATTTGACCGTACTAACCCAATTTGCCGAGATACGGTAGCTCTGCTTAATTTTGGTACATTTTAGAAAATTGATTGGAAGCCACCAGCAGATGTGATAGAGGAATGTCTGATGAAGGGCAAGTTGAAGGTAAGTAGTTTTTTCAGTTTTCCAGGTCATATGATTCTTTGTATTACTATCGCAATTATTTAAAATCATTTCCTCGACACTTTTTCTTCGTCCTAGCTTTCATTCAGCGCCATCCCAGGGTTTTCTCAAACTTGTCATTTTCATTGTGATCTTATTTATACGTTTCGTCTTTTTGTTCTACAATTACAGTAACTTCAAGTGTTTCGCATCAGTTGTAGTTTCCCAGCCGCCTTGTTCCCCTAGTTCCGCTGATGAAAATTGTTTCGGTATAAGGTATTTTGCATGACGCCAATTGATTCTTGGTAGTGTCCTCATTAGATAGACAAGGAGTGCGCGGTTGCGGCGCGGTTTAACAGAGCAACTGGAGAAATAGTTTTTGTCATCAATTAGAGCAAGAATAGAGAGCAACATTAGTTGATTGCAAAAGTTTTTTTTTTTNTTGAATTTTTTAAATTTAATTCATTCTACGTTTCTGCCAACTTTTCAGGGTGCTTGGACAAATTCTTATGTTATCGATTTTTTAGAGCGATTGCCAGAACTATATCCGAGTTCTGGCACGCCAATCATCGGGGAAAGCGTTGATTTGCGGTACACATGCGTTCTCACCAAAATGCAGAGAATACGTGTACTCAAGCACGGACGGTACCCTGAAAAACGTCCGGCAATTTGACGGAATGGTGAGGATAAGTTTTTTCAAAAGTTCCTGGTAAATGCTGCAAAAGCATTTTTCCAGGGCATATCACCGTATGATCCACGTGATAATTCGACTGTCGTATATTTACCGGAGACGAATGAGATCTATACTGGGACCGTATCGGATTTTGTTGGCAATGATCCTTTGATATACCGGAAACGAATCGGCGAAAACGATCGTGATAACGGTATTCGTACACAACGAGACGATGCTCGAGTACTGGACTGTAAGTTTATTTAAAGGACGAGTTTCCATCGATTACGGTACACTGTACTTTGTAGCACCGAATTTTGTTGGCTCGTTTGTATACAAGGAGCATGTCTACTATTGGTATCGAGAACGAGCCGCTGAAGCGATGGATAATAATGAAGAGCGTCAGGTTGGTACTGGCTTGATTTCGATCGACTTCCTGAGTTCGAAGTTTATCCTGATATTTTAAGATCTATGCCCGAGTGGCACGGGTTTGCCGTAATGATAAAGGTGGCGCAAGACCAGCAAACGAGCGGTGGACGTCGTTTGTAAAGGCTCGACTGAACTGCTCACTTCCTTCGGCGACGCCATTTTACTTCAACGAACTCAGTGAGTTTACTTGCCCTCATCTTCTAGGCTGGTGATCCAGATGGCTGGAAGTCCAGCTGATTGCTCCAGTACTGAGTAGAATTTGTAGTCCGAAATTAGTTTCAGAGATAGACATTAGTTCCAATTTGCAAGGTTTTTTGAAAAATTTTTGCGGCAGCGTTTATGTGGATCCTTTATCGCCTACTTTTCAGAAGCGGTTTCCGATCCAATAGCGACGTCAGCGAATGATCATCGTGTCTATGCGGTGTTCTCCACTCCGGATTCTGATGTCCGAATGAGCGCTGTGTGCTCGTTCTCAATGAAGCGCATCAGAGAGGAATTTGACTACGGAACTTTCAAACAGCAGGTGGGTACTTGGGTTACCAGAGCTGAAAATGGATGGATTCATTTTGTCATAGGAGTTTATCCTTTCGAACTTTAGCGAACTGTAAGCTCTCTATGGGTGCCGTACAATCGGAACGAAATTCCACGACCACGTCCTGGTGCCTGTGTACCCGACTCCACTCGTTTACCAGAAGCTACAGTGTCGTTCATCACCAGGACACCGTTGATGCATCGTGCGATCGAATCTATCAATGGTCCGATGCTCATCGAAGGTTCAGAGAGGGCTGATCTCACCCAGATTGCTGTTTTGCCACATGTGAGTTGTCTCGAGGGGCAGAATAGTCAAATGTTCCAATTGTTTGGAGCACCTAATCAGCCCACTGCCTCTATAGTCAATTCGAATGTAAGATCTTACTGGTTATTGAATTACCGAGCTGTTTTTCAAATCATATTCAAGAAAAAAATGGTTGCGGAATTTGTCCAGACCGAAAACGAACCAGTCACCTTTAGGGTTTTTTTTTTTGAGATTGTGATAAATCTGGCTTCTGAACTTCAAAACCGTTGGCCGGCAGTATTGATGAGCGGTTGTAATCTTTAGGTGGATTCTGTGAATGGTCAACACTACGATATCATCTATATTGGGACTTCGGACGGTCGTGTTCTAAAGATCATTGAGACCGTAGGCAATACTACAGTAATCGAGTCGATTACCGTATTCTCAAAAACGGTGCCAGTGGTACGTTNTGGATGAATTTCGAGTCTCACGCTTTCAGGTGAATCTGCTGACGACTCCACGGCAGTTGGTAGTGGTCTCTTCTGATGAGGTAGCCACGATTGACGTGCATCACTGTAATGAGCCGGACTCATGTAATCGATGCATAGCCCTACAGGATCCACACTGTGCTTGGGATTTGACCATTGCCAGGTGGGGCTTTATTAGACTCTAGTCTTAATGAAATGTTTTGCGTTTACATCGTGCCTAACCAACACCTCCGACTGTAGTATTTTCTGCACGAATTGCCGTGGTAGAGTAGCCATGTGACTTTAACTTTAACGTGTATGTCACGCCGAAGTTTATTGCATCCCTTTTTATTGCGACTGTAACAAACTATATTCAAAGAAATTTTGAACGCACTCTACAGCTTGTAGAGAAACTGTTATGTGTCCCTAGTTCTCACCGACATATTTCCAGATGTGTGAATCGGAACTCATGGAGTGGCGGCCATTTCATACAGAACATCGTTTTCGGTCAGTCAGAACAGTGCCCGGAAGGAATTGTGATTTCGGAAGAGCTGAGTGACGGTAGGTCCTAGTTTATACAGTAATCGTTCCATAATGGTGTACCGCAGAAGCTTTATGAGCGGAGATTACGAGGAGGATTCTGCTGGTTGTGAAGTATTTCTCTCCAATATTCCTCACTAGACTGGGAGGTCGGGGAATTGGCTACAAATTCAGGCGCGATTGGAGACTGACGGATCTATAAATTAACTGCTGTCCCAATTCCAGTATTTCGATGGTTTCCTGGTTGTAGTTAGCAGCAGTTAACCTTCATCCACCTAAGTACCTCTTGACTAACTCGCGCATTACGTAACCCGTAACTAATGGCCCCGTCACCCGACCCCGTTGCGCTAATTGACGGACGTCAACCACTTATTTTCAATGTCACGAGCATGGTCCGTTGTGAATCCATCGGAAAGATGTGTACTCATAGGTAATTATTGGCACGTATGCGTGCTATGACAAGTACGTCAGTCATTTCGTGGCAAGACCCTCCGTCACGGTAGTGATTATGCGTGACTTCCGGCCAGATTGCGCCATCATTAACTGAACGACCTTAGTGTAGCTCCGATATGAAGGTTATGTATGCATAATGGTTAAAAAGGGTTTAATTGACGAGGGATATGATAATATGAACCGGGGTTAGGGTAGGAGGAAGGGAGCGGGAGGAAGTGTGGAAAAAAGGGGTCATAAAATTTTAATGGTAAAATTAATTTGATGGGACACCTGCCTGAATCTTGCCCAGGTGTTTTGGGAATAAGGTGTCTAGAATAGTCATTAAACAGCCTTTCTAAATAGGGCGTTCAAGGGCATACCCTGAACCTAAGCGATTTACTTGTGCGACACAGCGGCATTCTGCTACCATTCAGGACCGAAGAGCATTCGACTGGTCATGGAATCCTTGTGAACTCTCCGCTCTTCGAATTTGAGATTATGCCTGGGGCTAACATCATCTACATCTGAAGCATTCCTTAAAACATACGAAGTTCGTTCTCTCCTGCATGCTTTTCAGTTCTTGGGGTGCGCCACGCATCTGAAACACATTCGGGAGAGGGGAGGAATCAGAATGTGCGTCTGGACTGCACAGTGTATCTCTAAACAAATTTGGTCTCAGGAACTTGACGCTGCGATACTTAATTCTCCGAACTGAGAACTGATTTCACAGAAAAAGGCAAACAAAGTTGAAGCATAAAGTTTTTGTCATTTAAAAAATACGTCAAAACCAATTACATACTGTAACCAATGCGTTACATCCGCTTCTGATTTGGGAAAGCGTTGAAACATATCTAGCTGAAGATTTGGTTTCAGAACCAAACTCTGAACGAGTTGTGGAGAGTCGAAGAGGTATGCACTCGCCAGAGAGCCTGTTTCTCGCCTGTGGTTTGTCGGCTCTCATAGCTTTGGTGATAGGATCATTTGTGAGTTTTATATCCTAAGCTACCGTATTTTCTCGGGCAGCTTATACGTTCACCTGAGAGTTACAATTTTTTTTNTTTTTTTTATTTTTGAATATAGAATTTCCATTTTTAAGGTAACATATCGAGTCACAAGAGCTCGTGTATTGGCCGAAGCTCACCATTCAGCCAGTTCAACCAGCGGCTCAGATTACGACAGTTTTGGTAGAGCTCGACTGACCAGACATGACTCGTTGACGACAGCAGCGAAGATTGAACATGTCTACGGAGCACCACCAAAGGCAGTATGTTCTCAAATTAGCACGACTACACTGACCACTTAGCCTTTCTGGCTTAGGTTTTGGGCTATTGGGTTGCGATAGTTGAGCCATTCCCCTTGGTAGCACGTGGGTAAGGTTAATGCAGAATCTTAGGTCCGGGTAGCAGTGCCGACGGGGCGACTTTGCTCGTTTATGGTCAGCTATGACTTTTGGTTGGTTCGGTAGGCATCAGGTTTCAAGAATGTCATGGAAACAGGGCAGAGGCCTACGGGGCTTTGTTCCAGCTAGAGAATAAGTGGGTTCCAGGTGGAAACGTCGCGGGCAATAGATGGAAGGTAGGGAAGTTTAGTCCAGGAGACACTGAGGTTAGTGGGCTGACCAGTAAAAGATAACATGAATTGGTGTTGGGAGATCCAGTGGTGGTGTACTACGGCCAAAGTAGTACAGAACTTTGATAATGTCAGTTTCGAGCAACTGGGAGAAATACTATTGCTACTAGGAATAGGCGAGTCATGAGCCCAGCGAGAGTAGTGTAGTTCTAGACATGAGCAGAGCTTGGTTTACACTAAGGCGACCTGAATGACTATTGCGGGCTAGCGACATGGAGCGAGTCCTAGGTATAAACGCACTAGTGGCACAAGTGTAGCGAGTAAACGACAAAGTGTGGAACAATCCGGAAGTGACCAATTTTATTCTGGTTCTTTATCAATAATGGTTGTCATTTTCAGAGCGTTGACGCCTCATCTCTTGTCCTGACGATGCCGCCGGCGATGACAATGAGTCAACATGGTTCCGGTATAAATACACCGTCGAGGGATAAAAATGCGATTATGACGTCTATAAATCAAAATACGCTGCCACGCGACTATAAAGTGAAAAAAGTCTATTTGTAGTTGTAACCTTAGGCTTTCCATATGGTTACTATCTAACGTTGACACTTGACGCGACAATTTGCTGCAAATTTTCTAGTTTCGAACGAGAAGTATAGCCGGACACCTGATGTGTCGCTAAGCGAATTGTCGCGTCGTGTCGCGCGTTTCAATGGTGCCAGTCGTCGTCGACAGACGTACGTCATACGTGTATTTGTGATGTTTCACTTGGCTTACGAGTGTTCGCGAGCGACAAATCGCCTTCGTCAGCGATTTTCGCGCGCGATGCTCGTCGCCGCGATTCCTTCCTTCGACACCGGTGTTCGTCCCTCGTATTCCTCTCCTCCCTTTGTCCCTTTTACTTCCTTTTCACCTCCTACCCCCAAGTCTATCGTTTTATTCCCGAACTGTTCTAGTTTAAGCTGATTTAAGCTGGTTTTAATGAATTATATAGAGTAAACAGCTTCCTTTCCAGAGTAACCTCGTATGTGGAAGTTACATATTTATCGAGTTGATCTCAGATATAGCAAATATCACCGTAGCGGTGCATTGTTGCTCTTTCTCTCATAGCTTACTGTAATTGTGTGTGTTTTGAGTTGTTCTATACTGTCTCTCACTGCTGTGTCTCTCTCACAACTGGCTCGATCGCAGGTGTATTATTATTATCTATTACTCTACAGATTTACTATATGTTGTACAAAGTTTTTCATGGCGATTATTGTCGAATGAATAGTCAAAGACAATGTGTTGATTTATTTTTCAGTTTTAGTTTGGTCACGTCCTCCTACTCCTATTTTTTCCGAACGAACAAAATATGTGGGGGTGAGGGCGATAGTCCCGAAAGGTACGCCGCGCGGCGATACAACTAGCTAGGAGCTGCCGCACGCGGTAAGCGTCGGGTCTATCACTCCACACCTCGAGTAGCTGATGGGACTCGGACATGTGGATTGTATTGTAGATAGAGAAAAGTTGTAGAGATCTATACAAATCTGAGTTCATAGCGTACTGTTGTAGGTATACCGTTTGCAGAGCTCTCTGAAAGGTTGTTTTACAGCTCAGGGTGCGAGCACTGCTTTACAGCAACGGCCCTTATCCAAATGACAGGCCTAGGATCAAGTATATTCAATTCGCTGACGAATAGGCCAGGTAAGGATCTCACATTGTACGGGGACATAACGATTTAGTAAATGGTTTGCCGCGTTACGAGACAGTAACGAACAAAGCTCACAGGCAACTAGAGATGAGGGGACGGCGAGAGAACTAGCTATGAGTGATGTGAACAGAAAGTAAGTGCTCTAGGATCCCGCTTACACTACAACAATAATAGCCAGATCAAACCAGGAGGTAAACTCTAGTAAGGGTAGTTGTCCTACTTACGTTCACTGTATTGAAGCTGGAGACTGGAGCCAAGTTAGGGTGAACTGACTGCTCACGATTGCGCATATGAGGATCGGGATGTTGTCTCGCATGCTGCTGAACGTTTCTTAAAATTTTGGTCTATCAGTTGGAACGTTCCATCGAAGGACTTGCGAGATCAATCATATCCGCCTGAGTGGCACACTCCTTATTTTACAGAAAAGCTATTTAAAAAAGTTTCCAAATAAGGGTTTTTATGGTAAAAATCTGACGGTTAACGAAGATTTTAGCTCAGAGGCCAAGTTAGGCAAATAGGAGTAATTCAAGTTACTCAGTTAAGTAGACAAATTCAATTAGTGATAATTTAGCCAGTAATCCAATCAGTTGATTAGCTTTGATTACTTTCTTTTATTGCTGATACATCATCAGCGTCGACATACATATTTCTGCTACTTTGTCAATACAATAAATCGATTTGTTTTCATAGGATCCGTTTGATCCCAGCGAAGTAGTTCGATGCCACTGAAATCCTTCTTATTTAGAAGGGGCTCCAGTGATCAGAGTTAATCGGTCAAGTAATGTATGTCATGGTAAGTTCAAATTATTATGTCTGCGTGAGGTAGACTGTAGAAAGAAATTTTTTTTCCATTGAGTGTCTAAACCAATGTGGAACGAGTTCAGTCACCGGAGGAATCATTTGGGTCTCGCTAATCAAGCAAGGAAAAGATCGAATATCGCCTAATTGCTATTCTTCTCGAGCTCTGTGCCTCCTCATATTGCACTAACAGCTTGACAATTCTCAGAATAACTTTGGGATAGAGTAACTAGCATGATTTGGCTAGTATGTCTTGTAGACAGATTAAAGGGAAGTGAATTTGAAGGAGAATGTAAAGGTGCCCTACAGCATTTGGGCCCATTTCTATTTCCTTGTTTCTTCATTTCCTGCGCAGTTGCTGGATCTTGTAATCGATCAGTGGAATGCTGTCAGATTAATGCTATGCAAGGTTCAAATCCGTTAAGATCACCTAGAAAGTACTTTTACCTTTCAAAGCCGATTTATACTAGTCTGTTTGGAAAACTGAATAAATACCTCGTACTACATTGAGGCTTGCTTGTGAAAATTAAAAGCCCCATATTTTTTCCTTCTCAAAGACCCATCAAGGGCTTGGCAAGACGCTCCGAAAGTCGTTTTGAGTGAGCGATGTTCAAGGACAAACTTTTTTCCTATCTATTTTTGTTGCCAAACTGAGGTCTCTGTTAGTCATGCGTTATCACTGTCAACACATATCAAATCAACATTAACTGTTCCAAACCATGGGGGTCCTTAGATGAGTATGAAACCTCTTGTGAGTCATGATCATGTCAAAAGCGTTGATTGATGCGATTTTCTTTGTACTCAATTGTAGGAAGTGAACTGATGACTCAGAAAACTGGTTTCCTTCACAATAGAAATGAAAGGTCATCCTGAAAAAAAACGTACCGCAAACGCTGTAGGTAACCATAGGTCATTACTCTTGAAAGGGTAAAGAGCAAGGTTCTTTAATGTGGGTTAATTTTCTTTTGTGAAGCACTTGTATAAGACTTTCGCTCTAACCTGGGTGGCACTCGAAGACGTACAAATGCAGGGTCAGTCATTTTATCCTCACATACGGTCTGGTACCAATATTAAGCATTAGAGAATTAGTTGATCTTAGTAGATCATGATGCGCGCTTTGGTTTTCTGACGGTTGGATAAAAACGCCCTATGAAGCTACTTTTCCTCCGAGTTACTTAATATTTGACCTTAACTTGTCACTGAATCAACGAAGGAAAGGTCATTCGTTCTGGGTGATGCAGAGCCAGCGAGTTAAGAAGAAAGGTTTTTATTATTCACAAATATTTGTTGGATGATCAATGAATTCCTCGCGAAAAGTAAGTAGAACAAGAGTTTTCAAAACTTGAAGCTTAAACTCAATCTCAATGAAGCTCGCAGTCGATCAATCCCTTTGCCAAATACGCCATGTATACGATTTGGATTGTCCTTATAGTAATAGCTGTGTGCCTATTGGCTGTTTACCACAATTTATGAAGTGGACCGATGTGCCGATATAGCGGAGATGTGATCCTATCAAACGGATATAGTATTGACCAAACTCGAAAGGGTGGAAGGCTGACGTGGGAGGGGTTCGATCCATGGTTTACATGTGTGGTAGCAGTGCTCTACCACAACACCATGAAATTGAATGTCTATTCAATAGAAAAATCCTTCTGAAAGATCCGGATTACGATTGTTCATTTGCCTTCAATTTCTAGCTTTCCAGCTTATTTGCAATCCCATTTCAGCAAAAAGGAAATGGTCCAGCCAGAGACTAAGCGGAATTGAAATGCTCTCCGTGGAACTTTGGCCCACTCGCTGAAGACACCATCGCTCTCATCGTCGCATGGCAGGTATTTGCGTTCCACGTGCATACACACCATATTGTTCAAAAACGAGAACGAAGAGCTCTAAACAAACTTCCCCACCATTTTTAGGGCAAGGACGGACAGGGAGGAATTCGTCATCGCCGCTGTTTACCTCATCATCATCGCCGGCCTTCGTCTGTCCTAACAGGAAACGAGTTCGATCACATTTCATCGAATCACAGCACCTCTATTGTGGGTGATTTAATCGTTTTGCTTTTTCTAAACATCGGTTTTGCTCGGTGGAACCTAACCGTTCGATTGATTTCTTTCTTGTTCGAGTTTTTTTGGTCCCTTCACGAATTAATCTTGATTCCAAAGCTTCAGCGGAAAAAACCCTGAGATAGATGGTAACGAAAGGTGACTATTCATCTAGTTAAAAGAAAACTCAACTTCTTTTCTCGAGTTTACGAAATGACTGATGCTTGAAGGCCTTGATTTATGCTTTGATGAGATGCAGCACCTATTCGATTGGCATACGAAATTTTCATGGCCTGTAAATGTAAATTTGGCCTGAAATATCTGCCGATAACGTAAAGGCTAGTATTTCTACCCTTGGTAAACTGCTGAACCCTTCGTT
>UZAF01021886.1:0-11477 GCA_900617895.1 Haemonchus placei
TTTTTTTAAAATCTGACCTTGTGTGTGGTGCCCCCCCCCCCCCCCAACTACATTTTCACCCAAAGGATGCTTATATCTGTTATTTTTGAGGTATAAAGCGGAATAAGCCCCAACCAGACTTACATGCTAGAGCATGCAGCATCTCAGAGGATGGACAACTGTTGTGATTCTTGATTGACCTCTCAAATAACTGTAACAATTGTGATTTGAAGCCAAATAGTTCAACAGTGGGGAGATGTGGCTCGGTAGGCGACATTTATGAAGTTGGAAGAATTAACTAAATCTCTTAGCATTCCTATCAGAACATCATTCCTTACTTTTGCAGAAACTTGATCGATATCATGGGCTATCGCGATATGCTTCGGAGAACACCCAAAAACGCCACGACGTCTCTCTGTCTGTCTGTCTGTCTGTCTGTCTGTCTGTTTGCACGAATATTCGCTGTTACCTGAAAAGCAACTATAGTAGTCGGGTCAAGTGTGGGATGGCTTGGACGTAGGGCAAGACCAAAAAAGCACGTGTGGGCTCAGTGGAGTTCCACCCTTAGAGGGCTAAGCATGCACAGGAGTGGACGGTGTCACGTTCAAAACATCTTGAATAGGTTTCGTTAGGAATGAGCAAGACTCCATCCGTGCTGGGGAAAAAGAATACTTTTCCAAAGAAGACACTCCTTCTAAAGGGAAATCGTTAAGTTGACATCAAGAGACAGTATGAGAATTGCATTTCTGCAAACTGTATCTAAAAGCAACGCTGAGTAAAAGCACCGAATCATTCATCGGAGTGATGGTTTCTACAATCCAATCAAGATTTCGTAAAGCGTTCCTCAACAGAAATGTATGGTCCAGTGAAATTTCCACCTCTACTGTGATGAGGGTGAGTACGATTAAATTTTCCCTCTTCTGCTTTGAAAGATGTACTTATCCCCAAGCTACATGAGCCTAGAGAGCTGAGCTGCCTAAGTTCCTCGACCCCTCGGCAGAGTTTCTTTCCTCTTAGATATTTCCCATTGGCTTCCTCAGAAAAAAGATTCGACATATTCGTTCATTGCTGGGAAGGTCGCATAGTAGAGCATGACACCCTCTGAACTAGTTACCTTCACAAGTTTTAAAGCAGAAAATTTACGACTGTTCTGAAAATGGTTCCAGCCTTTCTGAAAGATCCGTAGCGCTCAACCCGTTACTACATTCGTTCATTATGGCTTTAAACATGAGAGTATTTTGTTTAATGTCTCAATGGATTAAGGAGATTGAGCGACACCCGTAAGTGATTGCGCTTTTCAATCCTCATGATTTCCTATTAGCTAACTCTTCCTATCTCTTCTTCTTTCATTTAGGGAATATCACTCCTCCGATCCCTTATAGAGTCACCCATTCCTACCAACATTATCAAACGCGTTCGGCCTGAAACTTGACTTTACGTCTTTTCAGTACATTTTGTTCCTACACTGTTTAGAGGAGTAGTTTGTTTTGAAAATAAGCAAAATTAGGTTGCCCCGTGAAACATTGCATGAGGATAACACATTATAGTATTTAACGAAAGCTGATTTTCAAGGCTATAGTAGTAATAGTCTGAATAAACAACGTGCAGATTTGGCTCTCACTTTCGTGGAGGTAAGGAATATTATTCTTGGAAGCTGCGACGATAAGCCACATTAAGGTTGATCGAAAAAATCTTCCAATTTGAGCATCCTAGCAGTAACGGTGGGCCAACAAAATTTACCTCATCATTGCGTGCAGCAGTTCTCCTTCGGATCAGCATGTCAGAGGCTTCCAAGGTTTCTGAACAAAGTGCCGATGATGATCATACTACGAGAGAAGCCCTCTTTTGTGCAGACGTCGCGTCGAACGGGAAATAACCAGATCCAAGTAGTTCTCAGCCGAGCCACAGGCTTTCCCGGGAAAACAACAATAACGACATGGCTCGGTTTTTCACTAAGAAAGTGGTTTCATAGTACGTTCTTTAGCTTTGTTGTTGTTGTACTTTGTATTTTCGCTTTTGCTTGCTTCGCGTAGACACTGTGTCTGTTAACATTGCAACGGATATCGATGATTATTTTCTGATATTCAAAAAATAGTCAAGGAAGAAGCTTCTTGGCATTCGGTTGCTGAGCTGAGAAGTTGCGTTTAATGTACTTCACTACAATGTGCCTCATTGTATCCATTTTTACTAGCTTATTGGTTCGCGATGCATTGTTTAACGTTAAGTTTACTCATACTTTTTATTACATTTTCATATGAACGCCTGCTTACGTTCAATAATTTATCATCGAGCATACTCTTCTTCTTTTAATCAATCCTACTTAGGTAATGAACTTTGCACGATCGCATACTTTCGCATATGATCAATTTGAAAATAAAAAAGGATTCGAGCAACTGAAGTAAGTGATAATCGTATTGTATGATTGGTTACGAATGCATGGCTCCTTCTCAAAAGATTTATAATTTAGCTACGTTTACCAGGAAATAAGATTACCGCAAGTTAACATTCTAAAAACCCGCCTTTATAATAACCTGTGCAACATCAACAGCAACAACAACAATAATTAGTTCAACAATAAAATGAATCCATGAGACTGCCTAACATAAGCAAGAAATATTAGGTACCACTAACATGTTCACTTTTAGCTGCTTTATATTTAGTTGCTTCGCCTTAGCTTCTCGTTCCATCTCGCGTTTTCGATAAAAGTCATTCTATGTTTACGTAAAAACTTCGCTATGGGGAAATATGGGGAGCGACAGACAGAGCGGTATTCTTCAGATCTGTCCAGTTTTAAGAAACATCATGAAACAAAAACAACGCATCCTTTCGTAAAAATATATAATTGATGTATACAGTTATGGGAGAAGGGTCAGGACAGCATGGTCACACTTGCAAAGTGATGAACCACGGGCCGTAAACGTGTGCGTCAGGCGAGCCGCGAGAGCCGAGCCGGCCCGGCTGCCTACAACCAGCGAATTATACAGCGGTTTTGTGCAACGTTGCGTAGCGTGACTGATTACGGTTCTCTGAATCAGATGGTAGCGGGGCGAAGACTCAATACCATTCCCACAGTAAGTTTTTCTCTTCCTCGAGATTTGATTGTAACTCCGCAAGACTCTAGCACTTGCCGTGGCTCCCGTCCGACTTCTCACAGGACCACGCGTGGTAGAGCGAGCGGATGTCCTTCGCGAACTGCGTATCGACATCCTGGGCGTCGGCTGAAGTAGATGCGTGCTCTGAATTATGCAACGCCGTCGAATCTGGTCGCCACTGCTACGCGGTTAAGGAAGCCCCAAGGCAAGGAGCAGATACAAGCCACCTCTCTCCTAGTAAGTCATAACGCTCTGGCTTATGACGAGTAGACCATTTGGTCAGTATCGTGAAATATTTGATTGTTTTCAATATGCACAATGAGTGATTTTTCAAATATTTCCAACAGCCAAGACAAGTAATTTCGATTAAATTATGTAGAAATCAATTTCCATCCTATATCTTCTGCATTTTGAGCCTCGACATCACCATGAAAACCATGATTAAAAGTATAAAAGGTTCCCCTTAAGATTTCAGCTCACCAACTCAGTGGAGGGACATGCCACACACTCAACATCTGTTCAAAATATCAATGTATGCATGAGAGTCGACCTAGCTTAAAGAACAGTCTCAATACAATCGTTTTTTGGCCTACAATCATCACAAGCATGAGATTCGGAGATATGGCTCATACCCAATTTCCCCTCAAAATTTCAGCCCATCAATTCAGTGGAGGGACATGCCCCACACTCGACATCCGTCCAAAATATCAAAGGAATTCAGTGTATATATGAGAGCTGTCCTAGCCAAAAGAACAGTTCCAACTCACTTGATTTTGGCCTGCATCACAAGTATGTAATTTACAAATACGGCACATACCCCACTTCCCCTAAAAATTTCAGCAGTAGATAGTTTTCGGCGGCACTGACACGGTTTACCAGACAACAGAAGACAGACAACAAATATTTTTATTAGAGCCACACAAAAAACACAGAACCAACGCACAAAATAGTGCACAGAAAAAAATTATGGCGATATAGACAGCTGTGAAATCAAGTTTCATAAAGCACCGACACGAAAAAAAGACTCAGAAAGAGCGAGAAAACTAGAATATATGGAGAATAAACGACAAGGGGGGGGGGTTGAATCCTAGCCCAGAGGAGAACGACCCAAACGGAACCAAAAAAAGAAAAGGAAAAGAAATGTCAGCCTTTGCGTCGAGGGTTTATATATGCGCCCATATCGATTAGGGGTCACGGGCAGATCAAAGCGCGGGGGCGCGGCATCGACGAACAAGGCGTTGGGTCACCAATTAGAATAAAAAACAATGATGCTGTGATACAGCCCTTCAACTCAGTGGAAGGACGTGTCCACTGAGTTGATGGACTGTGTCACACCGTGTCCACTTTCGACATCGGTCCAAAGTATCAAAGGTATTCAATGTGTATATGAGAGTCGACCTAGCCAAACGAACAATAGCAGCTGCTTCTGTTAGCCAATCATCGTCACCGAAGGTCAGCACAATCAGGAATCAGTGAGTCTTTTTTATTCACTTGTAACAAATCCACATCAAACCTTTTCTATCATCGCTGAGCCGTATACCACATTTTAGTATCCTCCTACAAGCCGATTATATAACGAACCTGTGCAGCGTTGCGCAGCTTGATTGATGACGACTCTCTAGATTAGGCGGCAGCGAAGCGAGGACCCGATGGAAGTCGCCTCGCCTAAAGACTCGAAGAAGGGAAGGACCTTCGATTGATGTTTTCTTTAAAGATAAAGAGCAGAAAATCGTTGCTTTTTAATCGTGTGCGAATCATCACCTCTGGCAAAGTTCGATTTTTCGTCTCTTCCGTTTCTGCCAAGCTCCTCTACTTCATTATATGAGGCTATATATGAAATATATGAATATATTATATGAAATAAATAATGAATATATTATATGAAATGCTCGCGTAGCTTGTTGCACTCCCTTCAAACACTTTAATATAGGGGGATTACTACTTGCTCTGCTAAAAAGGACTGGCAGGTCGGCCAAATTGCTTTATTTTTTACAGATGGGCGATTTGACAACTCGAGAGTAATGAGAACAAAGAATGAACGGAGAGCAAAACAAACAGGCAAACCTTCAAAAATGGTGAAAGACGTACAACACCTAGTAGTACGAACAAGTATACGAAGCAGGAAATAAGGTTTCTCCCATATATCGATTTCTACCCTTACCCCTTTCTACCCTTCCATCAATATGGAACAGGAACTTAAAATAAAAACGAAAACAAAACTTCGTTTCCAATTTTTAATCCAAAACACTTCCTTTTCAACCATCTACCGCGGGCCAGCAGCTGCACATTCGTCGCTGGTTCGTGTATTATCGGTCGACGACAGTTAATGGCGTCGGGGTTGCACTATGAACGCGCCACATGGTTTCAAGGAAAGGATACCGGCTTTGCGGTGCTCTGATTGGCTTCTGGTTAGTTGTCGAAGAAATTGCGCATTCAAAGATACCCACACAGCTAGGGTCGGAGGCCTCGTATGGATGGTCACAAACACTGGAGTTCACTCATGTCGACCATGTACGGTTTCGTAGGAGATTTAACAATCCAAACTGGTTCATGCCAATGTAAGATTGTCAGCTATGAAAACCTCTAATTGCAAGCAGAAAGTTGTGAAATTTAGCGCAAAGTTCTGCGTTCTCAGTAATTCTTTCATCCCGTCGAAACCCACTGCACCTCATTAGTACAACATTTGGCGTGGAACGGCCTAAAAATTTCCACAAAGGATTTTATCTTACCTGGTGAAATCCTTTGATGAACTCTGGATGTTCTTCTTGAATGATATGTAAAGGGGTGGCTGTAAATGTTCAGCCTGATAACATAATAGTAAAACTCCCAATTGAACACGGCTCACCGATCCCTTTTTTTAGTTGCAATTTCGCAATTGGCTTGGATGCAGAATCGTACACAGTTTTGATTGCTTGATGTGACCCTGACTCTACCCTGACTTGCCATCATCGACTGATATTGATGATTATTTATTCCTTCCAGAAGAGCCCGACAACAATTATCGTAGCTCGGAGCGATGCAATGCCTGGATAGCCTGAACGTGAATCAATCAGGATTCGATCCCCGAACTCTGCACATGATAGTGCATCACTTGGTCTTACACCGTTTTCACTCTTCGACCTACTTTTTTATGCCTAAACAACTTTGACCTTGAAGTAAGGCATCTGCAAACTTTATGCCCACCATTTTTTGGTACCTGAAGTCTAGCGAAGGCTATCTAATCGATTGCTGTAGCAAACTCGTGAACAATATTTGAACTGCGTGCACAGCCTCATGCGGGATCATCGTCTGCCGCTCCTGGTCCGTTTCTGTACCAACCCCTTTACGAACTGACGTAAGATGCTCTCATTGCAAGAAGGCTCTTGGACATTTGTTGCACTATGCAATCGGTGAATTGATTTTTCTAGCCACACAACACATTTTCTCATAGCGGAGACCGTTTTTACAATGTAATAGCTCTTACAGCGTCCTTGCGGCAAACGATTGACGGAGACACAACTGAGCAAAAGCTCCAACAGTTTCTATTTGATTTTGAACCCAGTGTGATCTCAAAACGTCTCGCCGACTGTATAGGAGTAACTAGGACTTGTAATTAAGAACATAATTACCCAGTGAAATGAATATTACTAGTAATTACCAACTCCTTCCTGGACAAGCTCTGGCATTTCTACCAAAGGATTCGAAAGATGAAAAAAAAGGTTCTCAAGTACTTTGCAGGGGCCAGACAGAGGTTGCTCATCAGCTGTTGTTTCGATGCAATGATAAGACGTGAATCGACCGTTGGCTTGGTGTAAACATAGCGCTGCTGCTGTTGGCGCTTATCTGTGCTAACAGTCGGCGTTTTCTGAACTTTTTGAAAGTTTTGCTTACTCAGCAACCTTATCAGCCAAACTTATCATTTTTGTACTGTAGTTTCTTATCAACTTAATCATGTTTCTTCTTACTTGATTTTGCATCGAAGTTTTTTTTTTTCAAATTCTTCCAATGTAAGACTTCCACTTCTTGAGCTGAGCAGCCGAGATCCTCAACAATTCCTGATTGACTGTACAGCTCCTGGAGGCCATGAAGATGACGCAAATGAATATTTTCGCAAATTTTCCGAATAATTATTCAGTTTTTGGAAATCTTTGTTGACAGCTGAAAAGTGAAATTTACATCGAAAGAAAAGTGCCGAGATTCATCGATTGCCTAGTCTCGGACACTGCTTTATACTCTATTCGATATTATTCAGTTATTCAGTGCCATGCGGAGTCTCCTTCTGTTCCTTTCACTTGTTGCACTGGCAGCAACAGCTACTGCTCCTGCTTCTGCTGTGGGCAAGCATGCTGTTGCCGTACGTGGTCAAGTAATGTGCGGATCGGTTCCTGCTGAAAACGTCAGAGTTCGTTTGTTCCGTGTCCCACAGCCTAAAAAGGATGGTACGTCAGTTATGGTTTTGTTGTTTCATAGACGATATAGGAGGATGTTGATGGTTTGTCGAGCGAGCCCTTTCCTCTCAGCCTTTTCTCACCAGGCCTCNCGTGTCCCACAGCCTAAAAAGGATGGTACGTCAGTTATGGTTTTGTTGTTTCATAGACGATAGAGGAGGATGTTGATGGTTTGTCGAGCGAGCCCTTTCCTCTCAGCCTTTTCTCACCAGGCCTCCATAGGCCTCAGTTATAGTTGCAATGATAACTAGAACATGTGAAGGGGTGGATTGTTTGGATTTTGGATTGGTAACAATCAATAATGTAATCATCGTGGGCGTTGGGACGAGGGATGAATCGACAGCAGTAATTTTAAAACCGGATCAGCCAAAAGAACTTTATCGCTTGACTATTTATTTGCAGTAGAAGTCGCAAGGACGTAAGCAAACCAGCCCGTTTGGCCCTTCTGCTGGATGCATTTGCTTATTCTGCGATTCTGTTTAAGGGTCTCATAAACCCATTCAGGGAAAGCACGTGGGGAGTCGCTTATAAGTCTTAGGTGAAGACACTTCCTTGTTAATATGTGGAAGACATTGGATGAATATATGAATCAACTGTTAAAGCACCCTATACTGTCACAGTTGCACGGCAGCCCTATGTGCACTGTATAAAGAATTTCCACGTGGGATTTAGATGCGACTCTCCACGTACTTTCCCTGAGGGGTTCATGAGACCCTTAAACAGAATCGCAGAATAAGCAAATGCATCCAGCAAAAGGGCCAAACGGGCTGGTTTGCCTACCTCAGTCGCAAGAGAGTAAACATAGTATCAATCACGCCTTCGACACATCTACGAACTAAGCGTCCCCGTGAATACTGTCGTCCCTTATTCAGTTTTCCCTGGAGTCTTCTGTAGCTTCTAGGAGTTTCTTTTCAAACACATAACTACTGAAAGTGGTTATACTGGTGAGTTTACAGATTTGAATCAAATCCTCGCTGAGACGACAACTAAGAAGCCTGGAGTGTTTATGTTGGAAGGTAATACAAATGGTTTCCCATTAAACGAGACCAGCATGACTCCGGTAATCTCTTTCTATCATTCGTGCGATGAAGATCCTTCCAAGGTTAACAAGGTAAGTTAGTATTACTGAACTGGTACTCTTCATTTGCTATCATTAGCTGGATCTTTTTTATTAACATCTTATCTGGGCTGCATGATAATTACAGCAAAGTTCACGGTAAAAATGTTCTGGTCTCCGTGATATCCCCCAAGAGGGATCTGCGAACTTCCAAGTATGCCAAATGTGGCGCTATCAGACTGAAAATGGCTTAGATAGGGCGTAATAAGGGCTCAAAACACGTGTCCTCTGTAGTATGTCGCACCGAAAACCAGCCGTTTCCAAGCCATGAAGAGGTGATACCGCTCATAATGCAACAGTCAATTTATAAAGCCAAATAACTAGTCGTACTCATGGCGACAGTGGGAGGTCACCTTGTTCATTTTTGGCTCATTGTAGCCAGCTCTACGTTATAGCCCGCAGCTGACAGCTCTTTTACCCTTCCAAATCGCTTCTATCGCCGTAATCTCAAAAATCCCCATTTTACTACATTTTCGGAGCTTTTTTCCTCAAAATATGCCACATTTTCCTTTGCCACCTTCGCACTAACTTTCATGTAAGCTTCTATTTTTATTTTACCCAAACTAGATATCTAAAAATTCCATTTCATTTCGAAAGTATCACAAGCGATTTATGAACAAAACTTCAGTCTCGGACGGAACCCGAACCCGCTTGTGCTTGTGCTTTCCCTCGGTAGTGTAAGGGATGGATCATGGTGTCCGGAAGGCACAAGTACGGATTCGAGTCCCGTTCGAGACTGAAGTTTTGTCCATAAATTGCCAACCTTGTGAGACGCGTACTGCGACGACAAAACAGCATTTAACAAAACATCAAGTCAAAACCATTTCATTTCATCTTGTTTATCGCCGTGGACAGTAAGTCCTTGAGAAATAAATGAAGTATAAAGGATAAAGCTTTTTGCGTTAATCAATCCCGTCTGAGGGATGCACCCCGCACTCGACTTCCATTCAGAATCGTAGTGGCGTAATGAGTGTGTACGTGTCCTATACAATGACCTGCGGTGGCAAGCCAATGTACAAGTCGATGTGCTGTGCGCTTTTATCCTCCCAGACGAGTCTGGTTTCAATTCACCGACCCTGGAGGGATGAAAGGCTTGGTCGGCTGTGCGAGCGTCCTGGATTCAAACCCGTGATCATGCGTGTGATATAGTGCGCCACTTGCCACTACACTACCTCCGCCCTTCAAGAGAAATAAGTAGAGCGAAAAAATGTAGTAAAGGAACAGACATGATTAAGCATTATGAGAGAAACAGTTAGATGAAAACAGCCAAAATAATGGCGATGACTGCAATCATCCTGAATAAGCGCAAAAATCCCTTCCAAGCGTTTTTTTTTTTGATCAGTTTCTTGAATGGGTGCAGAGAGGAGTGCAAGTTGAGAATAATCGTGCATAGTGCATTAAAATACAACTAGGAGTGATTTTAAAAATATCAAACACCAGGTTTAAAGGACTGTGAGAGCTTTCGGGGAAAATTTCTTTTATTTGTTATAATTTCTATTGCGTTCCACTCGAGCTAGCAGTCATCATAGTAACGGGCTCGATTTTTCTTTTTCAACAACGCCACCCAGGTGAAAACCCCGAATGAAACCATGGTCAATCTGAACACCTAATGGTAAACTCTAGAGCACATTCATTGCTCCACACATTTTTTTGCATCGGACTGTTTTATAAGAGTATTTTTAAAAAAAGACAATTGCTCCATTGCACTCTCTTTTACATTGCACAGTGGCTCTCAAATAGGATTTGTACAAGTGCTCGACTCTGTTGCGTATTTCCAGAAGGGCTACCGCAAGTTCAACTACAACATTCCACAGGAGTATGTAAGCCTTGGATCGATTGCGAAGCGAACGTACGACATGGGAACACTCAATCTACAGGTCAGCATGTCAGCCTAAACAGTACATCATTTTTCTCGGTCATAAAAGCTTAAAAGTAACTGAATGCCTAAAAGCTGTGCGTTACGATTTATAGGTCTGCTTCAGAACCCTATAATTCACGTCAAACCAATTAATAATCCGAATTGTTTCAGTTGGAATTCCCAGGAGAAATACATGACAAGAAATTCACGGAGAGAAAATCAACCAAAGCATAAGCATTTTCAATTTTGTTTCTGAATAAATCGTTTTACATAATGTATACAAGATTTATTTTCAAGACGAGTTCACTGGGCTCATTTCGTCTAACACGAAGGGGAAGGCTGAAACAATACAATTTGAAGGACGATAAATCACTTGGCACAGGCATATAAATCTGAAGCATGCCCATTGCAACGTTGTAAAAACCTCAACAGCTCAGACTTTGCCGGAGGGGATTTGTTCATGGGTATGTACTGAGTCTTTCTATAGTCAACCCCGACATTTTCATCATATTCTTACTATATGTTCAAGTGATTCGAGATCAAAAAACATTTTCTGACATATTGAGTTTAGGAAGTCTGTCCTTATCCATTTCACAAGATTATCCTTCAAGATGGGGATGTTTTTACAATTATTTAGGCCATTGGCAACCATTTTCAAACGTTCAGGCTAGGCTGGCACTGGGCAACGGTGAAAACCGTTGGTTTCATTCGAGGCAGTGAACGCAGCACGGAAAGGGGCTTGGGACTATTCATTATGCAGTTCACGGCAAGAAAGAAAACATAGGAATCTATTGGAATCTAAGGAACCTAGTGGCGGGAAAAAGAAACAGGGACGGTTATAAGCCTTTTTTACTTACGCCTGTGCATTTGAGATCCTAGATACAGTCTGACTTCAAAAGTTTACTTGTTCTGAGTATAGAGAACTCATTGGATAGTTATAGACTTAAAATCGCTTCGAGGTAGATAACCATTCTCCTTCAATAGCTCATCTTCTCCCCCACTCT
>UZAF01021887.1:0-11472 GCA_900617895.1 Haemonchus placei
ACGGTCGGACACACACACACACACACACACATACACACAAACACACCAACGAACACACTTAGCTGGTCATATAAGTAGGATGTTTTGACCTGTTTCGTAGGACAAAACAGGATGAGAGGGCAAGCTGACAAAAATGAATGATAAGCGCGGTGACAATAACCTATCAAAGTCATTAGCACAAAAGAAGAGCAGAGTTGCGGTCCTCGCTATCAGATTGTGACGAGTACGCGTACACTTCAAGGATTGCAACTCAATAAGGACCACGTATTCCGATGTTATCTGTCGACCATCAACAATGTGAGAACCTCAACCGATGATTTATGTACATGAAGATAGGAAGTGTCATGGATACGGTCTTTCAATAGCGCTGTTATCGTCACATGACAACATTAGCAAGTATCACACAAGACCTGTTGATTAACCAGTTGCTCGACTGTAGAGAAGTCGGTGCTAGAGTAACGAAATAAAAAGAAGGATCAATTTTCTAATGGATGGTTATTAAATGGATCAATCGCAATAGATAGAAATCTCTCGAGCGCCAGCGAAAAATTCGCTGTAGAGAAACGGTCGTAACTTAATAGCAAAAAACAAATCAAATTTGGACCCCCTTGCAAATACCCTGCTTCACTATGCCTTCTAAATCCCAGTTACGGAGAAGCCGTTCCTCCAGTGGACCCGATAAAAGAAAACACACCCTCAGACGATAAGATCAAGAGCATCAGATCAAGGCATACAATCATAGGCATACACGTCATCAATTTTCAATGCTATTGATCACTTGCTAAGCGTAATTTAGTGAGGAATAAAGCCGAGTTAGAATGAGAGCTTGATCCCGAACACTCATCATTTAGAAATTTGATGAATAATGGTGTTGTTACAATTTTACTCCGAAGGAATACTATTCTTCTAAGTCAACAGAATACTCTGAATTTTTCACAAAAGGAGGAATTGGGCGTAAGTCGTCCTATCTGACTACTCTTCACAGATATGAGCTATGAGTTGTCGTCATCTATTAGCAAGGACTAACCCAAATTCTGCTTCCCTGATATTGCATTGACTGCAATCAGTTTTCTTTATTGCCTGAGCATATCTTGCCCAGAGAGTTCGTTTATCAGAAGCTACGGTTTTCTGTTATCCGGTATCAACGATCCTTTCATACGCTATACCAAGCAGTGAAGTAAGGAAGCATATCTCTTACTAAGAGATCATAGAAGAATTCAGTGACTACTGAGTTGTAAAGTCCGCGATCAGCCTGCAAAAGGGGCTACCAGCTCGTAACACAAAATAGTTTTGTCTCACACTCCACAACGCGCCCCAAAATGTCGAGGTTCCAACGCTACCGCGGACGGGGTCACGACGCGGTGACACTTCTTTCTGTAACCACCTATCAACCATTATCAGTTCCGCGTATTGAACATATACTATCTCTTAGTATCCAAAACACCTACCAAAGTACCACCGTTCCGTTCTTAAATACAAAGAGCGTCATGCGCCCTTTCCATCAACAGGGAACCGTGGTACATCGGTAGGAGTTATGGAAGACCAAGATCACATCTACAGGTTATGTGACACTAAATCACGTTCGATCATCCCTACCACATGTAATCACCTACCGTCACCTGCCATTTCCTGTGTTCCTCAAATGTAAAGCAGGGCAGTAGATAGTCACTGTGAGGCACAAAAGCATTTTGCATTCGCCGACGGTTCGGCAAATCGTTTCATTTCCGAAACCGTTTTTAAGATTTTGAAAGCAGATTTGAATCAGCGTTTAAAAGCGCTCATGACGGTAACCTGTGATCTTGATAGTAAGCTCATAAGATATCACTTCAAACAAACCCCCGTAGTCCTCTAGGGAAAAATGTTCCAAGAAGGATCACTCAAAGATCTTCGAATAACTTCTCTTCCTAAGAGGATTTACAATTAGTGATTTATGTAGCCAGATGGGGAAAACGCAAAGGTCAAGGCTTAAATACAGGACTACTTTGCACGCTCTTGATTACTACTGTTTCTCGTGACATCCGATTGGTTAAACAGAGTTTAGTGGGAGCTTATAGCCGCCTGACCTAGACTTGCTTTTCAAAAAGCACAGGTGACTAGTTTGTTAAATGATCAATACTTTCTTCATAGCTATATGGTTTCGACTCCCAATCAGACAAACCCTGAGCTCTACCACGTGCCTTTGATCTAACTCCATTCTTACTTGGGGCACTGGTAGAGGTAAAAAAAAAAAACGATTCATGGTTCAAAACCAAAGGTAAGCAAATTCAACATATTGCACTGTCAGCGCCACCGATCGGTGGTTTTCCAGATGATACGAGAAAAGGTGAATTAATGAAGAGCTAACTCGTACTTGGATGAAAAGAAAATTACCTGAACAGAAACCAAAGAAAATTACCTGAACACTCCATTCAGAATATCGTGCAATTTAGCAAAACACCGATCGAACGCTTTTTCCTGAATTTGGCTATGTTAAGGGTTGTTAATAGGACTTTAAATTATGAAAGTCACCAGACCAAAAGTTCACAAGAGTAGAACGCCATGTCGTACTGAATAAAATCCAAGTATTTCTCCCACATCGAGCAACTATTAACAAATGCATTCAGAATCTGAAAAAAAAANAAAAAAAAACTCAAATGACATTACATGCTGGATTGTCAGATGATGAAAAAAATCAAGAGAAAACGAAGAAAATAAACCTTCTCCCATTCAGATAACACCTCTCTACTCGGCTTAACTTCCTTTAAGAATTCAAGCCTTCTCAAACGATACTCGATCTTACGAGGATGACAAGATATTGCCTAAACGAATAGTGTAAAACAATGAAATAAACCGAACACGGAAAGGCCCATACTTGGTCAATTATTGCCAGCTGGCGGTCAACAAGGGCCTTTCGGTTTTCTGTGGAACCACCAGGACTACTGCTCTCGAAAATTTCTTCCTGAATCGCATTGAGCATGCAAGTGAAATTGGTAAATGCTACAAAGAACGTACATTAATCTTGAGAAATTGATCAAGGAGAGCCGAGTTCCTGGAATCTTTTGAGAACTCAGCAGCAACTCGTTGTCTTTGTAATTCCAGTTCAACCAGTTTAGGTGGAGTCGTTAGCTAAACCAAGTTTGCGCCTATGGAGTCTGACTGCACAAAAACATCACTCAGCACCCGATGAGATGTGTGAATAACGCAGAAAGACACCTACCTCAACTTGGAGTTCGAGTGCCTGCTGCTGTTCCTCGACGCGCTTTCTTTCAGCGATTTCATGCTGAAAGCGCAAGAAATAAAACAAGCGAAAAACATAATTGGCAAACCGTATTACCAAAAGACGAAATTCGCGATCCGGTGTGTGAGACAAAGCGATGTAGTCTATGTTTGTGTGGTATAACGGTTCCTTTTTTCGGAATATTCGTTCCACATTTGAGTCATTCAGCTTTCGAAGCTGTCCACCATAATATCGATCCGACCGCAATCTCTTTTCCCGTAAATCACGCATCTCCTTCGAGAAAAACAACTAAAACGAGCTCATTATATAACGACCACTGAACCACATTACTCTTCTATTAGATAAAGTCAGGAGATTACTGCTAAAAAATCGAAATAACCGACGAAAAGAAGAAGAAACGTCAAGCGACGAGATGAAGGAAGTGTGAATTTTAAATTACTACTTTCCATTTGGGGCAAAAAAACTGTCATTAACCACTCCACGCAAGCCACTAATGAAAATCGACTATGACGAGGAACGTGTACAACAGCAAAATGTAGGCAGGCAAGAGGAAAAAGAGTCTTAAGACCACTTCTACGATTAAGTTAACTTTCTACACCCCCACTACAAATTACTGTCTGCTTACCGATCGCTAGCATTACAGAGACCACACACTATTCACATCTATCTAGAATTTTTAATGGAAGTTGAATTCGTAACGTTCGACCAGCACAACCGCGCTCTATTAACCAATTTTCGATGGTGATGGAGGCATTAATCTTCTCAAGTTCTTATGGTGAAATAACTCACCTCAACCAATCGCTCATTACCGTTCAATATTGAGCAGAATTGATTTCTGTACTCTGCTGTATGCCCCTTTGGAATAGAATCCATTTGGAAAATTTCGTGGTCGTATGAAGTATGGAAAACTGCAGAAAACGATTTTTTCATTAGTATGAAGGAGGAAGATTTGAAGAACCCTCACCAATATAAGAGCCTTCGTTAGAGCGTTCTTCTCTATCAGCAAGGAACTCCCATTTCCCCTTCTTCTGTAATGAGGATGAATTTCTCAGTTACCAAAGAGTTACTGTTATATTTCTATGCTCATTTGCAAAGTTTTCCATAAGGGTTACGTGCTCTGAGGTGTTAAAAAATGGTCGTTAGTGAAACCAAGGCACATTGATACCCACTACGTTCAGTTTTGGTGATTCGCGGCGCTTCCGCCTTCTGCTTTGATCATCGGAATCGCTAGAGGAAGAAGAACTGCTTGAATCGCTCGAGCGGGTTTTCCTGAGAGCCAAGAAGTGGTAATTAAATAAAGAAATACCAAGAGGATCATAATATAAATAAAAAAAATACTAAGAGGATCATACTTTTTCCGACTGCTGCGATCGCGAGACTCCGGAGAACTCGATGTAGCCCTGGATGAATTAAATATTGTCACGGTCAGATTGAGAAACCACCACACTGAGCGTCTCAGTTACCTCATATGCTTCATGCGTTTCCGCTTTTCTTTTTTTCGTCTAGATTTTGTCGACTTTTTCTTCTTCTTTGAAATTGGTAAATCAACCTTCTCCTCACTGATAGGAGTGAAATGTGGCGCAGGCGCAGGCTGCTAAACATATCATACATAATATCGAAACTACGCTGAGTTTAGGAGCAACACAAGCTCATACTTATTCCTAGCAAGTTTGCTGAGCAAGGTTAGTGGAAGGTATGACTTTAGCAGTGACTTGGGAGGATACTGCCTACGAATAAGTTTTTATGCCGCTTTTCCTTACTTGGATATCAATGTGAACATAGTTTTTGCCCCACTCACGAATCCAATACTAGAACCGGATGAGGCTATTAGCATACATGATCCTGCGATTCTATAGGATCTAATAAGGCAAAGCATTTCACTAGCACTTTTTATCACGAAATGGTTTGAACCAGATGATGTTATGAAATGCTGTTCAGGAACAGCTGCATAGGCTTTTAAACCGCCTTTGTTACTTAGTCATGTCAGTGTGTTCTATAACTAGAACTTGTTTGTAGATTTTCAAGTTTCAATTTTCTCACTGTAAGCCAATAATCGCCAACATTTCTTGGCTTGACATCCTTTGAGGGATAAGAACATGCCTCTATTCTCCAAGTTTCAAAATTTGCCAATAACTCAGCCCTCCTACTATAACTTTTGATTCGCGAACTGCGGCAAACGAAAGACAAACAAAAAACACCAAGTCAAATTCGGATGCAAAACTCTTCTGCCCTTGACTAGACCATCCTTGAAAGGATTACAATTAAGCAATTAAATGGCAATAATCATCTCTCGACCATAGTGCTCCTTAGCTTTTGCTACTTTCAAAATTTAAGAACGTATAACTGACGTACGTGGATTTCTGCGTCTTCATCATCATCGTCGCTGTATATGTATCGAACAGCAGCTTCATTTTTCTTCCTCTCTCGCATGCGTTCCTCTTTCGCCTTTTTTTCTTTCTTTAATCATAACAATTTATTCCTCTTCGAAGTAATAGGCTCCAATACATAATGAGGTATTCCCCAAAATGATCTCACCAACTCGCGGATTTCTAATATCTTTTGCTGCGTTTCGAAAGATGAGTAGTTGTCACCGTCATCAAGCTCTCCTTCCTCCCTTTCTACAGGAGCCGAATTAGCATAGGCTGGGAACATTGTACCTGAATGAACTATTACAGGAAGAGACAAAAATTGACACAGCTCAACACAACAACATAGTGGATGATTCTAGACAGAAAACAAAACACATGAACAGGCCTTGGCTATGGAATCAGACAATTTGAAGGCTGCACTTGTGAGATTAAAAGTTAAAAGCAAAATCTGTTTGTCGCAGAGATTTAGACGTTCTCCTTAAAAGAACAGCTGCTTCGCAGCCTCTGCTCCAGAGCACGTTATTTTACGATGGATGCCTGTCTGCCCTTCCCCATTTTATGACTGATGAACACACAAAAACGAACGTAAACGTACTGCACGTCAGTACTACAGCAAACACGGCTACGGGTCTTGGCTCAAGCGAGTGCGCGTTGTTGCAACGTAACCTCCTAGTTAACCGAGCAACAGCCCGGTCCTTTTCCCATTTTGTAGCTTCGTATACGTGTCGGGTGAGGGTTTGTCTGTTCAAATAGTGTTGTACCACGAGGGAAATATTTTGTTTTGGAATTCTGCGTCCAGTACATTTTATTTTACGGCAAATTTTCGGAGCATGGGTAATTCGGGAGTTGGCCGTTTGGCGCGATGGGCGGGGTCGCGCCGCCCATTTGGGGCGGATCGCGGGACGAACAACTCGTTCAGTTCGAGCAACCCTCTGTCTGTCCTCTTCAGCTGATAGAAGCGCGATCAATGACGCCGCTACTATTGGACGCCGAATTGTGGACCTGCTTGTATTCTGCCTACATACATAAACCATTTGGCGCTTTTGTAAAATTTTTTATTGCTTTTTGTGCTTTTTCTTCAAAAACAAATATCCTTCAAAAAAGATCCATGGAGAAAGCAGATTGTGAAAGCACAAGAAGCAATAACAATAACACAAAAGCGCCAAATGGATTATGTATGTAGGCAGAATACAAGCAGGTCCGCAATTCGGTATCTAATAGTGGCGGCGTCATTGATTGCGCTTCTATCAGCTGGAGAGGACAAACAAAGGGTTGCTCGAACTGAACGAGTTGTTCATCCTGCGATCCGCCTCAAATGGGCAGCGCAACCCCGCCCATCGCGCCAAACGACATACATCCATGCCAGTCATTGGGCCGCAAGTTTAGAGTAAAGAAAATTCATGGGATTAGCTGGTCCTACTAATCTACTCTACTTCAAATTCGGACCCCAATGTCAAGCCCTTGAGTCGTTCAAACTGCCACGAATTTCGCGGCCCATATCTCCGGACGCCCTCATGCTCCGTCCCCCAAATTTTCGTAGGACTGTCGTGAATTTTCGACTCTGTACTGGATATTTCTGCGGTCATGTCTCTAATCCCGCTAACCCTTCGTTGTTTGTTTCCTTCATCTATTTAAAACTCTGGGTTTCGCGCAGAATGAGGTAGTGACGGAGCGCTCTTGGACCTACAAATTGATGTGTCGTTACGCGCCACATGGGATAAAAAGGTTTTCTGGGGTTGATTGGTAACAATATTTGCAGACTAAGTAATAGTATAAGCGGAAATATTTGCACACAATATCTCAGTTTAATCGGTTCCGCTTTCCATGAACTAGGAAATATGCCACCACTTAAAGGCAATACCTCAATTAACAACTCCAAAAAAAGAAATGGGAATTGGAAGAGTGAAGAAAAACAATTAAATGAACTGTGAGAGAGGAAAAGGCCCTCATCTTGCATATAGGTCCCATCGGGCTCAGTGTGCAAGTGCACTTGGGACCTTTCTCCACAAATACAGGTCGTACGCAGAGGAAATGAGCCCCGAAGAACGAGAGTTTACAACCCGACGAATACTCAAACGAAGTTAGAGTGATTGCTAGAAGGATTCTAGTTGAATCTAGCAGAGTAGGTTTGCAATCACTCGTCGACAAGTTAGAAAAGGAATATGACGATACAAAAAAATGAAGAATCTGTATTGTAGAAGAATAAGGATAGTTAAGGTAAACGGATAAAGAACGGGAGAGAAGAGAGGAAGGATGGTAATCAGTGGAGGAAGATCACGAAGGTAACGGAAGTAGATGCTAGCAGTATAAAAAGGTGATCTCGGGTAAAATAACCGATTCTGCAGAGGAGATAGAAGTGATTTAAGGTTTGGGAGAGCAAACGACGGCCGGAAATAAAGAGGAGGACTTAGGAGTTGGAAGAGAAGGTCTAGAGCCTGAAGAAATAAACAAATACCGAATCTAGGGATGCGACATGGATATAATAAGCCCCTCAGCCAAGCTTCAGGATAGCCTGGCTACCGAAGTCAACCCCCACGTCAGAGCCTGGCAAGCTATAGGCTGTGCACTCAGTTGCCAAAAACTGTGATATAGATGGGCCTCATTCCCCTGAACCTGAGGGAGCCCCCAATACAGCGGCTATGGGTAGGACCGCTCGGGAGAGGGTGCTAAAATCTCAGGACCAAAACAGGCTGCCTAAAAGGAGGAGGACTAAGATGGCGATCTGTACTTTCAACGCACGGACGCTTGCATCGGTAGCGTGTGTAGAAGACCTGATGATATGAGCTAGAGAGATCAAGTGCGACGTCATCGGACTGACCGAGAGCAGAAGGCATCGCCCGCTGCACGCTGTATTTGAGACTGCAGAAGAACTGCTCCTTGCAGCATGCGACAGCAGAGGTGTCGGCAGCATAGGTCGTCAATACACCTTGGCCATGAACATACGAAAGCTTAACAGCTCGAACCGGACGTTTGTGATTGAGAATTGTGGCTCAACCCCAGCTCTAACAATCTCCATTGCCTACGCACCACCATCGATGGAGAGGCTCTACAAGAAGACCACCTTTCTTTGAGGCGATCGTCGGTGATTTTAACGCCAAGATTGGCTCTAGAAGAACGACTGATAAGCTCCACATCGGGACTCACGGATTGGAATGGAATAGCAGGGTGAAGGGCTGTCCGAGTTTATCATGTCGACCCACACCATCCATGATAACTCGCAGTACCAGGAGCCCTCTCATTTGCGATGGACATAGACTGCGATGGTCACCTGGTGGACAGCTATAACTAAATAATCCACATCATATTCAATAGGAGGTTTTGCTTGACTAACATCGCTGTTGCTCCGAAGTTCTGCAAGGGATCGGGCCATCTCTCTCCTTCACCTAGATTCTGCTTCTCAGTGCGTGTAGAGAGAGTTACAAAGTTTAGGAAACGAGGCTTCCAGGCCTCCATCAACTGGGACCACTTCGCTTCCCTTGCGAGTGAATGGGAAGATTCCGTTACGATAGCATCAATGAAAAATACAACTGGCTCGTCAAACATCTCCACAATGTGCTGGGAAAGCGGAGAGACCACAAGAAGAGACGGCTCTCTTCAGACTCTCGCTAGCGTGGAAATGCGCGAGCTACAGGCAATCATCAACAAACGTCCGGACTAGCGAAGCTATGCAGAGAAGCAATAAAGGAAGATGTGAAAGAGAGGAGGGCAGCAGTTATGGACGAAGCCGCCGAGACTGGGAAGAGCATTTCGCAAAGCTCGACCGAGTTTCGCCGATTATAAGGTCAAAGTGACTTCCCTTCGTCGTCCTGACGGAACAGTTACTGCATTTCGAAGGGCAATGGAGAAGGTTATCTAGACTTCCACTCGGATCTCTTCGACAGCAACGACTACCTGTCTACCCACCATATTATGCAAGACGGATATACTGCTCCTCCGGTTCCCGATTCCGAATTTCGAAATGCAATCACGTCGATGAAGAATTGTACTGCGCTCGGTCCCGATAGGATCAAACCAGAATATCTGGGTAGTTTTTCACCAGTTATCGTCAGAACTCTGGTCAGGCTCTTCACGCGGTACCTGTCGGAATGCAAAGTGCTCACGTCGTGAAAAACTAGCAAGACTGTGGTGCTGTATAAAAAGTTACATTTAGATGGTATTGGCAACCATCGCTGTCTGCTGTTTGTAATCTACAAGCTTTTCACTCGCGTCATCCTGAACAGGATTGACAGAATATCAGATGAAGGACAGCTATGCGAGCAAGCAGGGTTCCGGAGAGGGTTCAGCATAATCGATCATATCCACACTCCTACAAGACTCATTGAGGTATCGCGAGCGTACAAACGTACGAAATGCCGTTATGTCTTATGTTCATCGATTTGAAGAAAGTCCTTGATACCGTTGAGACGAAAGCGGTAATTGGAGCCCTGGGCAACCATGGTGTTAGCACTCAATAAATAAGAATGCTTCGTGAGCTCTACGACAACTTCACAACGAGGATTTCACCATTTTACAAGGAAGTCATTATAAACGTGAAGAGAGGCGTTCGAAAGGGCGATACCATCAAACTTTTCAGTGCCGCTCCCGACTATAAAATGCGTCATTTGGAATGAGGGGAGGCTTGGAAGTGAAGGTCGACCATATTCATCACCTCCGCTTCAAAGACTACATCGTGCTCATAACACCGAACATCGAGCAGGCGGAATGAATGCTGGCCAACCTTGACAGCGAAAGAGCAGAGCTGTGCAGAAGGTAACGGGCCGCGTGGCGAGCATTTAAAAATATCGAGGGAGTAGTGAAGAAAACAGAGAACAGCCCCGCGCTCACATTTCCGACACTGCTGTGCTTCCTGCTTTGACGTACGCCTCGGAACAGACTTAAACTCTAAGGAAGCAAGATGAGCATGCTGTCAGCGCGCGCTTTGAAAAGGACGACGCTCGGAATCAAATACGTGAAGGAATCCAGAGTTTCTTGCTCCGTCATCGAACGAAGATCAGGTATGCCGTTAATTACGCCAAGAAATAGAAGATCAGGTGGGCAGGACATGTTATGCGATATAGTGATGAGTGATGTGGACCAGGGCAGTTACTGACTGGATTTCTCGGGACATCAAACGAACTCCAGGACGGCAGCCAACGAGAGGGTCAGACTTTTTCCCGAAAACTCTGAACGAAAGGATTGTTGGACCTATGTTCCTGAAACGAGGACGATTCACTGGACCGCTCTGGCTCGTGACAGGGACGAATGGAGACGTTACTGGCGCCCGCTCGAGGAAGTCGATGATCAACGGGACGACAGGTGATACAGGTGATACATAAGCTCAGAAAGAAGGGGAAGTGCATCATTTTAATGGAATTGCGGTCCCTGGACTGGATGGCGTTACTCTCTTTGAGAGACCTGACAAGGTCTTGCAGTGACTGCAAGCAGCTGAACTCCGCTTTAGGTGCAGTAAACGTTAATTTTTGAAGATAGGTGGAACTTTAGATGCCTAAAGCATAAGAACTAAGAGCATAAGAACAGAAGACCCCTCAGAAGACAGAGGCAATGCAGAGAATGCCGGAACAGAAGAATATCAAGGAATTGAGATCCTCTCCGGGCGCGGCACAATGAGGTACAAATTATGGTAATTTTTACCTCATTTGTCAACACAAGCCGATGCATTCATTGAGTGCGAAAGGGTAGTTGATGCTGAAAGGAGATCACCAAAAGACATTTGAAGGGGACAAAAGCGTGTCGAAATGGAAATTAAGATAAGGGTAATTGAACCAAATGTACTTGCGTCCTGATGTACCTGTCCTGTTGGCCCACTATGGATTAGGAGCAGTAATTTATCAATAAATATAAAGACGACACCGAGAAAGTAACCGCTTATGCCACGCTCCTTGACTT
>UZAF01021889.1:0-11461 GCA_900617895.1 Haemonchus placei
AAACCATCAGCGGGTGTGCTCACACGTTTTTCGACATTGCCATCAAGTTCTACCTTTGATTCGGAATGGGTTTCAAGAAAAGAGTATAATGAGTTGCTAGAGCGTATAGCGAGTATGGAAGCTCGCATTGCTCAACTTGAGAAGCGGTGAGGTACCCGGTTTGAAGCATCCTCTTATGTCATCAGTTCTGCTCGAATAAGGGTGTACCCTCTCGGTTTCTGCTGTTAACTGCTCGAATGCCTACTTATGATATGTATGCTTATTGTATGTCTTCCTCCATTGAATGCCTTAGTAATTACCGTTTCATGATAGTTCGGTCTGTATTGTAAGGCCATCAATTAGCTGCGGAATGAGGGCTAGGTGATTTGCTATCTTTTATATTACATCTTATTGACATAAATTTCAAGGTCTACCTATCCTGGTATGGTCATATTTCTTGTAGCTATTTGAGTCAGTTGTTCGCTGGCAAGCTTTAGCCATATCGTTTATTTCGAGAGTATCGGCAATTGTTAATTATTAGCCTCTTCTGTACAGAATTTATGGGCTCCGTAGGCCAATGCAATTCATACAAGATTTACGTCATGTTACGGCTGTATTATTAGTCCATCTCTCTCGTCAGCTTGTAAATTTATCATTTGTATCGAGATCTAACAATATTAGTATGCCATTCATCGCTTACTGTTCTTGTTGACGATTATTAATTCATGGACTGAGTTATTCCTTCTCATTCATACTTCACTTTTTTTCTTTCTTCTGCGAAGGTCCGGTCCACTACTTTCTCAGCGTTTTCTGGTCGAATCGTTAAAGTATAGCGTTCTCGATTCCTTTGTGTGATGAGTTAGCTCACAGTTATGGAACTGATATTTACATAAAATGTTTATCATGGTGGCTTGGATGCAGCCGTAAATGTACATCTGTCATTTCATCTACCTCACAAGATTTATGGGATCTGAACGAAAAACAATAAGCGGTTTTGATAAATAAGGCGTTATCATGTAAGAATGGTTTCATGGTATAGGTTGGGTTTTTCTCATGTTATGGGAATTTCTACTGAGAAGAGATTTCTGTACAGCATAAAGCACGAAATGCTTTGAAGGTATGGTCTTTTTGAATTGCTGAGGGATTTACTGTTCTGCCATACCATCCCTTTGCTGGCTGTAGGTTTCTAGGCGTCATAAAAAAGCTCAATAGAGCGTAAAACTGGTCATCTGTCCGGAAATGTCTTTCTGAACGGGGAGCTGTAAGTATACAGTGTTTTTTAGACCTTCGAGTTTTTTGTTTTTTTTTTCTTAGCCTGATCTTAAGGGTTCACCTGTGAAGGTCAGCCTGAGCAGAAAACAAAAAACG
Organism: Haemonchus placei; assembly: GCA_900617895.1. Lineage (NCBI taxonomy): Eukaryota > Metazoa > Nematoda > Chromadorea > Rhabditida > Trichostrongylidae > Haemonchus > Haemonchus placei. Next base: position 1,348 of record UZAF01021889.1, read on the forward strand.
TGTGGCTGGGGAAAAACATCCTTTATCCTGTTGTCTTTGTAACTGCAACCTTCATTACATTGTGGTGTTTACCCGATTTCGTGTTAATAAGGGTATCTCTACTAAGATTATTTCGTAACCATACCAAAGCTCGCTGGAGAAACCTGATATGCTCGGCACTGTAGGGGTGTTTTCGTAGGAACAAACGAGTAAGGAACTAAATAAGATTGTAAATGCTACTTTATTTGATGTTCAAGGAAGCTGATAACCCTTCTTCTTTGAATATTAATTGTGAGTATTACTAACGTGTACTGTTTTTCTTCAAGTACAATGCCGGTCAGGGTGTGTCAGGATGACTCGGATTACCAAGCCGCAATAGCGGAAGCTGGAGCGAAGCCTGTCGTAGTGGATTTCTCAGCAGAATGGTTTGTCATTTATATTTTTTCATCTATTCTAAATGTCTTACGTGAATATAAAGGATTAGCCGTTCCTGGGGGGGGGGGGGGGGGGNGGGGGGGGCAATTTTGTGCTGTGTTCAAACCTGGAAGCATTTTCAGACAAGTCGTTCCTTGGCATAAGCCGCTAATCTGTTTTGGATGTTAAACTATATTCACTGTCTTTTGTCAACATTATGTTGTCTTTGCCCGAATTTTCTTACTTTTGAGGTGTGGACCGTGCAAAATGATCGCTCCGGTTTTCGAAAACCTCTCCAACAAATACATGACTATGGTTTTTTTGAAAGTAGATGTGGACAAGTGTGAAGGTTTGTCATCTCACCTTTGTGGATCCCAGTTGAGATGCTGGTTGAAAGTCATCTGTTTTAGAAACAGCTGCCCAAAACGGCGTCTCAGCTATGCCAACCTTCATCGTATTTTTGAATGGGTAAGCCTTGGAATGTTTTTGGAATCAAAAACCGTTGTCATATTGGGCCAGATAAGATTTCTCCTTTTTTGGGCCAGATTTCAAAGTTTATCTGAACCAAGGATCCAGATACGCTTTGAATATGGTTTTCGAGTTTTTCTAAAGCTTTTACACCGTGAACGCTTTTTTAGAAATGAAAATATGACTTGTATCCACAACTATATCTTTTCCTTGTGCAGGACTAAAGTGGATTCACTTCGAGGTGCCAATACCTCCGGGTTGGAGGCAATGGTTCAGAAGTGGGCTGACACACAACCGGCAGGAGATGTTCCCGGCCAATCCGATATTACGAGCCTGATCGATAAAAAACAAATGGAGTGCCTTAATGGGGATGACAGGACTCCGTTGGCTGGTTTCCTCGAAGGTTTGTCTGGGTGTTGATTGAATCGAATTTTCTCCTGCTCATTGGCTTTGCAGTTTGACTGCGAAAAAGCGAAAACCTTCGTTATTGTTCTCGCAAAAATTGTTTTCTAGGTGAAAACGTGCTTAGATCGGACTGTGATGAACAATTGATCATATCTCTTCCATTTACTCAACCTGTTAAAGTTCATTCCATCATGATGAAGGTAGTGCCATTTTTCACATTATTTTCTTAGAATCGCTGCAAAAATGTGATCTTTTGATGCAGGCATTTGCAGTTAGTTTTGATATAAAATTTTGCGTACACGCTTCAAAAACCACTACTGGGAATTGGGAAGTGCATGCCTTTTAAGCAACACGTCGATACGTTTTAGAAATTGTGATGCCATCATTGGTTAGAATTTTCAGTAAACCCAAGTGCCCCATTTCTTTAATTTTTAAATGATTACATTTGATTTCCACTGCTTACTACCATTGTTGTTTTAGGGTACTAATGGAAAAACACCAAAGAAAGTTCGTATCTTCTCAAATCTTCCCAAAACCCTTGATTTCGATGGTGCGAGTTCGGTTGAAGCTGTTCAAGTGTTGGAGTTCAGTGAAAAGGCTCAAAGTGGTGAGTTTCTTTTAATAATCTTCTGTTCTTTACCCGTTCTAGAACATGTATGAGTTAGGAATAGCTTCAGCTTTAGACTATTCTTATGAAATATTTTGAATCTCTTCTGTTTAGTGATAGATTGTAGTGCACACGTAGCGTACAGCTAAGAGGGCTGTAGAGAGCAGCAAGGTCATAGTGGGGATATAAGGTTGGAGAACGATTATTCAACAGCGGAATCGCTGATTATCACAGTGAAGGAAGAATAAAAACCATTCTTCTAGATGGTTCAAAGGGTACTAAGTCGAAGCAGTACCTTCAGTGACATCTCGTTGCATTTAATTTTTTATGGCTTATTTGTTCATTCTATGATCACCGCACTTTCAGAACCTGAACTGCTGTTGTTGAAGTACGTGAAGTTCCAGAATGTCAACAACATACAGCTGTTTATTGAAAACAATCTCGGCGGTGGTGATGTTCGTCATCGTATCTGTGATGTATTTGTTGACCCTTAAATTACTGATAGTGCCATTTTATGGTATTCAGGTTACTGAAATTGAACAGTTGAAGATATATGGTACGCCACTAAGCGGAGTGAACATGAACGAATTCAAGCGGGTAAAGCAATTTCGGTCTTTTCTTGCTTGAAATTGCTTTTGTCTTTGCTAAAACCTTTAAGGGCACTCTATCTCGCAATTGCTTGGGAGCTTAGGTTTTTGCATCCTGGCAACGTAATTCGCAAATAAGCTTTTCAGACTTTTAGGTTGTAATTTCGAACACCTTTTTTGCTCCTCAAGCATCAACATAACTAATCTGATTATTGAAGTATCCTGTCCCGTTAGGGTTGGACTGTTACGGTTGATGGTTTGGTGGTAAAAATTCCTAGCTAAAAATCAAGTTGCTCTTGCGAATCACTATAATCGAAATGCCTGCTGGCATCGGGGGTCTGGTAGTGGAGACGTACATCTCAAAGAAGAAATGCACTATAGCATACTGCATCTTAACCATTTTATATTTTGAAGAGTTATCTTTTGTTCCTGAATTTCGAGGCTTTCATGCTCGTCCAGCAGGAGAAAACATTGGTAGCTACTTTCGAAGCGGCTCTGGTCTTTCTGCATTACTGTTTTACCACTTCTTGCTGCCGTAGCCATCACACCATTCATACTCTCGCCTCTACAAGAGTGTCAATAGCTAATTATTGAGAACTGCATCAGATATCTCTTAGACCGCGGTTGAACCCGCGACTTTCGTTTTATCCCGTCAGCTCTGTGATAGTACTAGCTGAGCGACTCGTACGTGTTTGTTTCGAGATTGCATGGTGCGCCACGTAGATTGCTATCGCCGCAATGATTGTGAAAGTGGATTGACGTGTCGTGAAAAGAGTTTTTAACGCTAGGGAACATATGGTAGTGAAAGCAAAGATTTGGTTTGATCTGAGTTAATAAAGCTCCTGAACTCACCACTCGTTGGCGACAAATGACTCACACTTTCCACTTTTTTTGATTATCTTGTCCAGATTTGTTTGCAGTTTGCTCTGAAAAGATTGCTGCGCTCCCACTGAACGCTCTGTTTATTGACGAGAGTCGATGTAACAGAACCAATTCGTCAACAATTAATCCTCATCGGCTAGAGTCCCTAAAATGTGTTGCCCTCTGGCTCCGCCTGCGCTTGCGCTTGTTATCTTTGTGAATGGTGATGAAGGCCACTCGAGTTCCCCCATGAAGTAGCAACGTGGCTGCTCGCAAAACTGTAAAACATGAAGAATTCATCTGTTAGTCAATCCTAACTAAAACGGAGCTTTTGAGTTCTATTTTGTCTAATAAGTGATTTCTTGCAGGTGGCTGGAAAAAAGGGTGAAGTGGGTCACTAGGACGGCTAGCTGGTTTATTTCTATGGATTTAAATATGGCTATTCTTCTCGTGCTGGTTCGAAGACGTGAGCTTTGTATGCCTCTTTTGCGCCTGCAAATCATCCCGTTTTTTTGTTATTGGTAAAAAGATGTAATAAATGCTTATCTGATTGTATCTGCACTAAAAACTGGTCTCAAACAGCCATTGTACTATTTGTCAAGCGGATCTGATTTTTGGTATGCGTGTAAGCGTGTATCTGTCGATGGTAATGTTATAAACCTTGTTGGTTTAGAATACCTTCAAATCCCTCATAGTTTTTCTTCTTGTTTGATACAAAAAAGCGGAGCAAGATGGATGTGGAGCGGCTCATGAAAGATCTAACAGTGGATCACCTTCACCAAATCCAGCAAAACTTACAGTTAGTCGATTTTATTTGATGTTTTAAGGAGTTTTTTTTTTCCTAACGCATGCTTTTCGTATGTCCCTTATATTGAATAATTGGACGCAGTTTGGTGTACGGCATTGAAGAGTATTGAAAAAGAATTGTTGGCTGAAGTAGAGTAGTAGCATATTCTTTGATCGAAGCACCGCACAATTTGCTGTTGCTGTGTACTGGGTAAAAAATAAGTCGAGGTGTAAAAATTGTCAACCTACCCAGTTCATTTATCAGAATTTCCTGGTAGGTGAACAGAGTTGATTACGGTAATAGTCGTGATAGTTTTTGACATATAGTAAACCATATTCGTTAAGGACGGAGATGGAAGGTAAAAAAGAAGAGCTCCGTGAGATGGTCGGTCGAAGATATCGCGATGTTCTTGAGGCTTCCACTGAGGTGGCGTTTTGATCTGATTGTTTTTCTTGAGGTGGATTCCTGTTCGAAAGTAGGCGGAACTTTTTTTCTAGGTGCGAACCGTACGAGAGCTCGCAGAGGCTCTTGCTGAAGCCGTCGCTCATGCCAGGACAACTCAAAGTGTCGTTGAGCCGAGGTAATTACATGATTATAATCAGTGCTTTGATGAAAGACTGATTCAGTTTTTGGCTTTGTACTTTGATGTAAATTCAAGAAAAAACTTGGCTATTCAATTTAGACCCCTTTCGCGAGAGCAGCAAGTGTCCGTGCAACGTTTTATTGCCTTGCACAGACTCTTGGCTGTGATAGGTGAACCAGACGGAGATGCGCTCAGTGATGCGTTCGCCCTTACTTTGGCCGAAATTCTTCACAAGCAACTGGCTACTGAGCCGTTGTCCACTGCGGTAAGAACAATTATTCTGGCTGATGGCTTTCATTTCCAGTTTTTTGTCTCTCATTCGGTGTAGGATAATTTCTTATTCCTTCTTGTTCAAATGCTATGCACTCGAGGTTCGTCATTAAGGGGGGAGAGAAGTATCAGCAAGAACTGAACTCAATCGCTCGGGGAAAAAGTGTGAATGGGATCATCAATAATCAATAATATCATTATTCCATAAACGAGCTTCGTGGTAATGTCAGAAGCGTGTAGGAATCCATGTAAGAAATGAAAACTCAAGGATCGAAAAAAAGTCCAACTCGCGATTCCATAACTGGTAAACTTGACATGGAAGTTAGCTGGAGTGAAAGCTATCATTGCTCACAGTGTAGCTCTGATTACTGTTAGGAGGTAGTACTTCTCCAATATGTATTTTTCAACGCAAAAGGGCTGTAAAAATTACAGTTTAAAAATCGGTAGAGAATATCTTCCAGAATGTTTAGCGAACGGAGGGTCGTTACCCCTCTGTCCGCTAAACGATGAGAAATGTGATCAGACCGAGTAGAGTAGACAGAGGAGTAGGGTCATCCGGTTCAGTGTGTGCTATGTGCTGTTTCTACGTTTTTATGCTGCTTGTTTTTAGGAAATACATAGATTAACATAGATTACCCAAGTAGGTGTAATTTCTAGACAGCTTGAATGGATAGCGCATCAAATTTCCTCTACAGTCAATCATATACAAGTTTTTGTTGAGATGCATGCCGTCGTGTCTGGGCTTACTGGTCGGGTAATTCGCACGCGTCGGCAACTTCTGTCGGATTTGGAAGAAGAAGTTGGTGAGCTGTCAGAGCCGGACTGGGTGGCGAATCAGCTGACAGCGCTGGCTCTGCTTCGAGGAACGGATTACGAGCAACTTTTGGACATTTATCTGACAGGAAGAAAGGCATGGCTCATTGAACATTTCTCTGAATATTTTTATCGAAGCGTTCAACCATTTTTTAGAATTTTATCACGAAGCTGACAACCGAGTCTGGTTCTCTTCTGAATATCGTCACTGAAATCAAAAAAACTCTCGTGGTAATCGAGCAGCTGTTTGCTCAGGGAGAGCTCGTTAGAATCATTCAGGCTGCTGCATGTCCGTCATATCGTCCAGGTACAGTCCTTCCCTTCCACAGTTTTCAACGTAAATTATTATGTTGATCACAGCTTTGATTGACGCGATCATATGCGATGAAGCGTTCTCATTTGGTCGTATGCTCATAGCCGAAGCTGAAAAAGTGACTCGTCAGCTGAGAGACTTCAAGACTAGTCCGATTCTTTCGCAGAAGATCAACTCTAAATGTACAGATTGGGTCAATGAGTATGTTTATGCAGTTTTAACTGTTACAAATAGCCGCTGTGGCTGCTTATATGACCCTAGGACTCGGCACACATTGATCGATTGCCAAATTTCATTTTATTGCAGTGTGTGTGGTTTTGCTCGTGAACCGGTGATGTCGATCTGTGAATTCTACGAGAAAGCGGACGACATCATCGAATTCCTCCATGCAATTTCTGGAGTCTTGGGATCGGTAAGCTGAAGGATTTTTAAATTGAATATTTAAAAACTTTGATGTCACCAGACTGAAATTCTTATATGTTCTGGTTTATCGAATTTCCCGGCTTACTTCGGGCATTCCTTCTTTTCGGTCAAAACTCACCGTCATTAAGCCGGGCCGACTCATAACTAGGCTTTTCCAAATGTAAATGGTTCAACGTTTCTCCTGAAATTTTTTGAAGATATCGTTTGTTGCTCTTGCTGATCCTGATATTACGCACCAAAGATTCCCTTCTTTGAATTCACTCGAGCAGCGACCATTCATAAATGAATATTGTTAATTATAGCCTTGTCAACTGTCTTTGAGCTTCAAACCCCAATCCCTGCCTCACTGAATGATTCGGTGATCTTCTCAGTGTACGTCCATACCGTCCGAAGCGCTGCTCTCTCATGATCAACTGGACAGGGGCTGTTTGCGTGAGCACCCGGATGTCTTTGTCGCTGCTCCGGTCCAGTCGCTTTCAATCACAGACCTATTTGAGCGTGCTTATTTCACCAGAGCGGAGCTACCTTGCGTGGATTTTACTTATGGATTAGCACTCGTTGCCAGAGAGGATCGCGCTGCCAAGTACACTTTCCCTTTGAGCGTCCTTGAGCCCGGTTGGTTGCAGAGATACCCATACATTCCCTCCACTTCTTTCATGCAATGCTTATCCGAGGTTTTACACTCTGGTCCGCAATACCATCTGGATCACTCCCCAGTGTCGGAATTCCTGCACACCTTCAGTGCATACTTTGTGGCGCTCTGGGACTGGTTATGTGCACTACTCGGAACTGAGAACTTCGGAACCTATTCATTGGCAGCACCTTCTGACACGTCTGCAGCTTGTCCTGGCGTTCGTCTTTGCTCTTCGCTATCGGAGCGATGTCATCCACGTGGAGGAAGCTCTTCAGGAGTCGAGGGGTTTCTTTGATGACATCCATTGTTAGGAGGAGGAAGAACAAGCTAGAGCTGATCCTTGGGTACCCAACAGCAACGTTTAATGTCTATAGCCTCTGTAAACCCATGAGGGATGTGTATGAACGTCTTGGACCTCCTGTGCATTTCTTTGACAAGGGACATCAGGTATACAGAACGTGCTGGTTTCTCAGAGCCCTCCAAAGAACCTGTCGCTAGGACGATCGAAAGCCTTCTCCGGATCGAGGAAGCCCAGGTCTACGCTCAGCGATATTTCTCCATCACTTGTCCAGCTGTAATAATACCATCACTGGTAAACTTTCATTGTGTGAGCAGTCATCCCGATCCAGTGGTAGTGGGGACCACCAATACTTCCTCCTTTTGCTCAAAGATAGGGTAGCTAGTACCGCTCCTCTAAGCATATAGTTACCTTCCTTTAGTAGTGTTCGGAAACTGGGCGAGCCATGCTGATCCTATGCATTTCGAGCTTCTATGCTCAATTTCTAACCAATTTTCCTAGTACTTATCAGCTGGTTTCTCTTCCTGCAACCAACCATCTGCGATTCCATTCCATCGTGCACCAATCACCACAGTGCCAAGATTTCCCTGCTAATGGAAAAGGGGAAACAGTAAGGGGCAGAATCAGAAGAAGGTCTGCGATTGGGTAAAGACCATAAGGGCTTCTGGAAATAATGCTCCAACTTATCCGAACGGTGATTAAAGAGCTTAAAACCTGGAGCGATGGTAGTGGGTCGACCCACCACCCTTGAAAACTCTTTTACTTTGCTCTAATTGGTTGAAGAATGCATAGTGCCAGCAGTTCGCCTTTCTCCCCTTCTCCCGTTTTATCTTCAGAGAAGATTCCTGATTACTATTCGATAACTAGCTTGGAAATAGTTCTAAAGAAGCAGTTTTGATTTTGTGCGTATTTGTGCCACGAATGCACTGACCTTTATTGCAGACCGAATTCTTCTTTTCGTTGACTTCACCGGATCGGTTCCAGTCCATTGACCGCTTACTTCTATATCCTCCCAAGAGTATTCTAATCTGCTACCGGTTGCCATTCTCTTTCTTTACGGAAACACCGTGAATCTAGTTCTTATGTGGCAGAGTAACCTCTAACAGTGATGGGGGCTCGTAATATCCTTTAAATGAATTTCGCTTGAGTAACCTGATTCTGCTGTCTTTCCAGCTTGCATGAATCCGGAGATCGAACAGTTCAGTGAACTGGCTGCTCAGTGCCTCAAATGAGTGAGCAAATCAGATAAATGACCGACAAGTCTTCTCTCTCCGATAATCCCGCTCTAATTGTGCCAGGACTTTGACTTACGTTCATTTCATCGTAGTTATTTTGACCTAAGGGCGTAGGTGGTGTAGTGGCAAGTGGCGCACTATATCACACACACGGTCATGGCTTCGAATCCCGGGTCGATGCCCGCCTAGGCCAACCAAGCCTTCCATCCCTCCGGGGTCGGTGAATTGGTACCAGACAAGTCTGGGAGGATAAAAGCACTGACTTGTACATCGTCTGGCCACCGCAAGTCATTGTATAGGCCACATACGCACTCATTACGCCACTACGATTCTGAATGGAAGTCGAGTGCGGGGGCGCATCCCTCAGACGGGATTGATTAACGCAAAAAAACTTTATCCTTTAAACTTTTATCTTGACCTTCGCTGTTGACTTTGTTCCTGCGGTGCATGCGGTTGTTGTGCTGCCCTTGCCACTTCCCGTCTAGGGTAGTAAGCTGTCAGAAACCTGGGGTATCAATAAGTAGACTGACAAGAATTACTTTATTGGAATTCGAATGCGGGCCTGTCTCAGAGCTACTCTCTTGCGTTTAGCACTTCAGCAATTGATTTTAGCTGGTGAAAGAACATCTTCTCAACTTGCCGTGTACTGACTCCTTGTTTTCATGGCCATAGTTTTATTGATGCACATATGATTTTTTTGCCTCCGATCGCCGTTTTTCTCAACCAAGTCTCTTGTCTGAATACAGATTCCTTTAATATCTCTGAAACTTGGTGACCATGTGATGCTTATTCAGGGATGGCCTCGTATGATTCCTTGTTCCACCGTATATCAGAACCTCTTCGGCGATGTCCTCTTCAGAAAGTTCACGGTGCGTTTCAACAAATTTTCTGAAATCAGTTTTGTACCTCAGATTGCTTAAAAAGTAACCTACTCAAATGTTGCCTCTGCTCCTCAGTAAAATAGATTTTTTCATTATTAATGATGGTAATCCTATGTCGACTGTATGCTCCCTTTAATTAAGCAGCAATGCTTTATTTGAGCACTTTACTTTTTTGGACAGTACGAATGTGACAAGAATTCGATCGCCTCGAAAGGAAGATCGTGTGATTGACATTATTTTGAGGGCATCATTTCCCGAGACCTGCAAGATCTGGAAAATCAGCTCATTCAACAGTTGAAATCCATCAACACTGCGCCCCCTCCTTTATTCGAGAAAACGTCGAATAAGTTCGATCCCCTCACTGGAGTCGGAATTTCTTCTGCTCTTCAAGAGTATGTTATTATCTAAGAATTTATTTTTAGTCTAAAACCATTCCCATAGAAATTTTGTCAGGTGTATTTCGAAGTTTTACGCTGGAGTCCAGAATGCTCGGGAATGTTGTGGAAGATACGAGCAAGTGGATTTGGACTCGCAGTCGGAACGAATCAGAGAGTCA